>JBAMJV010004729.1:0-72500 GCA_037951105.1 Echinarachnius parma
GTATGTAATCCTATGTAGTTCGGACATGTCCATATATGTGCACAAGTAGATGAAACCACACACATTTGAGACATTTCACTCATAGTTTCATACTTATCCTGCGGAAGGAACCCACTATATGACTTAGAATTTCAGTTGTAATAAAAGTGGATAGTTCAAGGCGTATTGAATATCAGTTTGGCTCATGGTGTGAGGATTTAAGCAAGATTAACAGATTCTCTTGAGTAATCCCCTCCCCCTTTTCAACTATTATTTTGTAGACTTGGGTGGGTGTATTATTTATCTGCAGCACTGAAACATTGCACAACATTTTTTTGCCCAAGACTAGTTTATAAGGAAAAGAGTTATTTAAGAAGTGTCATCAAGTTTACTCTTTACATCAACTGGCAACATCAATTATCATGAACATTTTATGAATCATGAATGATTTATGAATCATGAATGATTTATTAACACATTATTTAGGAAAGCTACATCATATGATGACACACGCGGTACCCCGGGGTACCGTTGTACCCGGGGGTACCGCGTTGTGTAGCGCCATCTTGTGTCCACTCGAAGCACAATCGTATTGCGTTGTGTATGCAGTGCAGCGCGCGATTGTATGCACGCTATATACCCTGGTACAGCCCTAAAAAAAAAAAAAAAATTAAACAAAATGGCGGATATTCGTTTGGTACCCCAGGGTACCATTTATGTCATCATATGTTCTTACTATTCCAAAGTATAGTACAGAAAATACATCAAGTTCACACATGAAATGACTACATCAGTTATTGCATACATTATTTAGGTATATTACATCATTTAAAAGGTATGATGTGTACTGCAATCATGTATTACATCATATATATGTCTCTAACTATTCCAAATATTCATTTTCAGAAGTCTTTAATTAAATCTCTTGGGACAGTTTTTATTTGCAAATGATAACAATATACAGAACAAAACACAAGAGGGTGAAACTAAAATTTTCAAGAAATTTCTTGTAACTTCCTATTTATTTGCAACATTTGAATTTGAAATATGAGTAATGACTTATTACCCAAATAAAACATAAATATGGATAAGAAATTGTACACTATTTCTATGTTCATTCATGCAATTATAAAATACTCTCTCTTCCCCCACATACTGTACAATATGTATTGACATTCTACGACCTGTGCACCAAAATTATTTGCTAATTTGTTTGGATCACAAACATAGCCTTGTGTGATTAAATTAATGAAAATAATTAGTCAATATTTACTGCAGAACTGTCTAACTTCTGTTGGCTATACTGCACCAGATGGCTTTGTTTTTGTATCTCTGAAATATGTGTGTGTATATTTATGTGGCTATAGTTTATATACTCTGTGTGTACATGTGCGTGTCTATATGTATTTATTTCACTTTTCATACAATTATATTCGACGACACCGACTGCATAGCAACGTCTTTAACTCTGTGTGTGTCTATGTGTAGATATACTGTACATGTATCATTGCAAGTTTTGTTCGTGTCATATTGTATGCATTTATGGTATACTATCATTATGTTGTTATTAGTGTGTATAAAGCGTGCGCCGATGACTATACAAGTATTATCACCATAGACCTAACACATAGTATCCTAGGTTCCAGAAGTAAATGGGTTCCATAGAGCCTAGATATATTGTGCTTAATGTTTGAGGTTTATATATTTTTTGTAGTGTAGCATGTGTGTATACATTCATATATACTAAATAAAAAATATAAAACATTTTACAATCACTACTTTTTTCATATTTACAAATCTACAATAAAGTTTGTGTTAGGGTGTATGCATGAGTAAGTATGATATGTTTATGTGTCATTTTGTGTATCATGTTTCATATGATGATGACTATATCTCTTTCAAAGTAACATTGACCTGTGTAGACATATTTCGTAACTGGTATTTATTTACGCAGTTTTTATATAGTGCATATCACATTGCAGAAGCACGTCTCTATGCGCTTGTATATTTACTACCCTGGTAATGTAATGTCCTGTACATTTTTTAAGCAAGAGATGAGCGTGTTTAACGTTTGTGTGTAAGTATGAGAGTGTGTAGTTTGCGCATGCATATGTTTATTTTTGTCTTGTCCCATATTGGATCTAATGGAGCATAGTAAAGCAGCAGTCGGAGGTGCAATCTAACGTGTTTAAAATATGGACCCTAGCTGCTAGCATACCATTATCACATCTCGACAGTGGCGTAGCGATGGGGGTGAGGGGGGGCATGGGGGGCACATCCCCCCCCCCCCCCCCATGTGTTAAGGCAGGCTGGCATATTGGATCTAATGGGGCATGGTAAAGCAGCAGTCGGAGGTGCAATCTAACGTGTTTAAATATGGACCCTAGCTGCTAGCATACCATTATCACACCTCGACAGTGGCGTAGCGATGGGGGTGGAGGGGGCATGGGGGGCACATGCCCCCCCCCCCCCTCCCTCCAATAATTTGAAGAAAAAAACAATAGGAAATATAAGGGGACATTTTTTGGAAAAAACAAAGAAAACCATAAGGAGTGCCCCCCCCCCCCCCCCCCCCCTCCCAATCAGTCCGACCACGCTACACCACTGCACCTCAATATGATAATACACATCATGCACAAATGCACACTGTGGTTATTCTAATGTTAAATACATGTATAACACAGTATGTTGTGAATACAATTACAAGATGTTTTCTTTTTTCAACCAAAAGGATAGTCTAGAAACAATATCTATGGAAGAAATTGATTTTGAATCAGCCAACAAAATTGTAATTATGACAAAAATATCTAAGTATTTCAAACCAGAAAGCAAAGATGTGTAGTAAAATTTTGTGTATTCTTATCTCAGTCATGGTGATTTAAAATTGGGTCTGTCAAATTAATATTTATAGCATTCTATTGAAAATATTGCAAATAGTGGATATATTGTTGTTATCTTGTAACATTATACAGATCTATCTATAATATATATGACTAGATATAGCAAAATTCTGCACTTGTTGGTATTTTAAAGTAATATTTTAGATTTTCAAGGCATGACAAAGTCCTCGTCACAAGCTTTCATTTGATGCCTTATTGTAAAACATCAGACAAGAATTGACAAAGATATTCGCTTCAATTTTACAAATAATAGTCTTTTACATTATTTACATTATTTTTAACATTCTTCAAAACATGAATTACCGACAAGTGCACGGTTGCAGTCACATATCAGCCTTCTACTGCTTCTGAATGTCTCCAGACACAGTCATAGAATGTATCAAAGTGATACCTGAATAAATATATAATGCATGACTCAGTGTTGTAAAATGACCACATTTGCTGTGGATGAATTTCATTGACTACACCTCGCCTGAACACTTTGAATAATACGCTAGCTTAACTCATCCTAAGTAATACGTACGGGTGAGTCAGACACAGTGCAGTATATGACCGATATATCCTTCTACTACTGATTTAGTTATGTCTACGTTATGTCTATGCTACAGCAAACGTCCAAGCTAACATTTTTGTTTAACTAGCCCATTCGGGCAAGTAAAATCAAAACTTTTCAAATTTGACTTGCCCGAAAAGAAGATTCTTGCTCACTTCTAGACTTCTAGACATTAGACAAGAATTACACATAAAGAATTCCATTATACTCGAATCTATAGTTGACCAATAATTTAGTTCCCTGATCGGGCATCTCATAAAGAGTTGCGATCAAAACGCAAGTCTTCACGCAACACACCCCCCCCCCCCCACCCCCCCCCCCCACCCTCCAAAATGATTTACAGTAGTCTTATATTTCAATGTGTTTTAATAAACACTCAAAATAAGACAAACAGGTCTGCACTAGAACTAGAACATGTAAGTAGTGTTTATTTGTGTTCTACATAATTTATTGAAGTGTGTCACTGTGTGTGTGTCTCACTCAACCATAGTGCGACATGGCGTGAGTCAGAGAGAGCACTAAATCATTTCTAAATTGAAATTTACATTGAAACCAGTTTACAATAAACACTAGATGGAGAAATGTAATTGTTCCGAGCAGGAGGTCCTTATAGACAGATGTTGCAGACACAAGTTTCAATATGATGATAATATAAATTCTAAAATGCAGCTAGCATTATAATTTGTCCTATGTAACATAGGGTGAGTCAGAGAAAGTATACTGTGAATGATTAATCAAGAGTATTAATGTCTCACTCTCTATTAAAAAGAGATCTAGTAACATTGTCCAAATCCTCAAAATCCAATTGGAATTCTAGCGGTTCCCTCATACCTTGTTGTATTCATATTAATAATAGAAGCATGGGACAGATTTCATTCAAGCTCAAGATCCACATATAAACAGAAACTTTGCCAGTACCGTATGTTTAATCATTAGTGTGCTCACAAATGAACAATAAAGTATTGCTTACAATGGCACTGGTTAAAAAAGAATCCAGTTTTATATCTGATTAGGTTCACCACTTTTAGAAATAATCAAAATACTAGATACTAGCATTCATATTACCGTATTTGTCGGTGTATTAACCGCTCCGATGTATTAACCGCACCCCCAACTTTGGCCGTTTTTCCATGAAAAAAAAAAAAATTTGATAGTATAATTCTTGATTTTTAGTCTTTAGATGGTCAGCATTTTCTTAGGAAAGGTACCAAAAATAGCTTATCTATCAGAGAATTTTTGCCTATGAATTTTGTTTTATTTACTGAAGCCTCCGAAGTAAATAAAGAAAATTATCAGGCCTTCTTCACAGCAGAAGAATCTATAACTTCTGTTGAATTTGCCACACGGATCACTACACATGGGACTACATAAAACGTTAGACAACAAAACGAAGATTTCACCAATAAAACAATCAGAACGGAGATTTAAAAAAAACTGTACCTTAATGTTATTCCTTCTTTATAGTTCAAATTATGTTGAATCTACTCTTGAAAACTGTTTCAGGGGATAAGAAATTACGATCGTTACTTGCGAGTGCATTGTCTGAAGACATGACGAAAGCTGGTATTCTTCGACTGAAGTCTGAATCATATCAACGTATCGCGCGCGCGTGTACTGTACTGATATACGATCACGATGTTGTCATGTCAGCTCACATGTTTTGAAGGGTGGATTCAACACGTCCTTAGGTAAGGGTTACGATTATAAAAGAACTATAAAGAAGGAAATAAATATCATGGTACTATTTTTCATCCCCGTTTTGTTACATTTATTGGAATTATCTTGTCTGTTTGGAAATATTTAACACGATTCTGCTAAATATTAGAGAAAGTTTTTCTGCAAATATTTGAGCACCCCTACATACGAATTGACTCTTCCAATTATTGGAAATTCCCTAATATTAAATTGGATTGGTACCGGTAAACTCTATTAATTTTCAAGCAGGGGTGTGAGAAAATCTGATTGAAAATTATGTCGAGTTTTTAGCAAATTATTGTTGTAAGAATCTGCAATATAAGCGATCAAGAATATATATTATTTAATTTTCTACATATTTGTTAAATCATCATATAACTTATCTTGTTTTTTTGTGTTTTATTTCAGATTCCTTTTCAAGTTGACACGCATACCTTTCCAGTTTGGTCGTAGCCAACAGTCCGGAGATGAAATCTTGTGATACATGTATTATTTTTGTTTATGCTAATCCCGTTGCTGATATAAGAAAGCATTATATTTTTGTTTATATTTTCGTTATATTTGTGTTTCACATTGGCAACAAATAAATGTGTTTAATATCTCATGAATATCAATCACTTCTTTGCTGTATATTTGCATTATATATTGAATAATATCTATTCCTTTATTAATCATAAATATATTACAGCTATCCCAATAATTCGTTAACGGATGCATTCATTAATAAAACAAAGTATTGCTTCACTCAGTATTGTAATATGTGATTTGTTTGTGATCTACACGTGTACACATCTGAGATGAGTGGTAGAGATATAAGGAGTGAGAAAAGATAGAAAGAATGATTGAAATGGTAGAGTAGAAAGCCGACGGGAGAGAAAAGAAAGATGTTGAAAAGTAGAAAGAGATTCTTGGTTTGTAATTATTCTTTCTTGTATGTGTGTGGCCCTGAAAAGGGCCGGCCCAAAAATGGGTGGGCTTTAAAAGCCAAGGAACTCCTCCTCATCCGAATCCGTGTTGAAGATGCCGTTCAGCTCCTCATCAGCATATGCCAGGTCTTCGTCGTCTGCTTCCTCGTCGCTGGAGTCCACCTTGTCGTCTGCCTTGTCGTCGGTGTCCCAGATCAGGTCGTCTTCGGTGCCGTCCATCTTGTTGCTGATGCAGCACTTGAGGAACCCCTTCGTGATGATCTCTGCTGGCAGCTCCTCCCACACCTTGGCAATCCAGCCACAGATGGTAGAGAGGTCTACCTTCCTGGTCCGGCCCGACTTGGTGAAAGTCTTCTCTCCGTCAAGCATCCATCGCTCCCATTCTTTCTTGAGACCATCCTTGAATGGCTTGTTTACTGCTACGTCTAGCGGCTGCAGCATGGACGTCATGCCGCCAGGAATCATGACCAGGTCGGTGTTCTGTCGGCGTAGCAATGACTTCGTATCTGCAGAATTGTGGCAGCGGAACGCATCGAGGACCAGCATGCTCCGTCGCCGAGAGAGTCCACCGACGCGCCGCCCCCAAACCACCTTCAGCCAGTCCTCGGTCAGCGCCTGGTCCATCCATCCCTTAGCCTGCGCCCGAACGATGATGCCTGGAGGAAACTTTACTTTGGGAAGGGTCTTCCTCTTGAAGATCACGTATGGAGGCAGCTTCCCGCCATCCGCAGTGCAGCTCAGCATCACCGTGAACCGGTCCTTTTCGTGGCCGGTTGTGACGATCCCGACTGACTTCTGGCCCTTTACTTCGATGGTAGATGAACGTGGGATGTCGAACGTCAGCGGCGTCTGGTCAGCGTTCCCTATCTGACTCAGGGGGTAGTCATGCTGCTTGCGCAGCTTGATCACGAAGCTCTGGAAGCTGGTGGTCTTCTCCTCCATATCGTCGGGGAGCTTCTGGGCGATGTGGGTTCGGCGACGGACGGACAAGGCATGCCTTCGCATGAACCGGAACGCCCAAGAAGTGCTGGCCGCGAAGTCGTTGAGCTTAAGTTGTCCAGCGATGTCCTTGGCGCACAGACGCAGGGTGAGCGTGGAGATGGCATGACCCTCCGCCCTCTTCTCTCGCACCCAACCGAGAAGCCTCTCTTCCAGTTCTGGCCACTGCGCTGTCTTCCCCCTCATCGCCTTCTTCTTCTTCGGCATCGCCTCTATTGCTGGTCTGTTCGTGCGCCATCGCCTGATGATAGACTCGTCAACACCATAGTGACGGGCGGCTGCTCTGTTTCCAAACTCTTCTGCAAACCGGCAGACAGTGAGCTTGAAGGCTGCTGTAAATGCTCGTCTCGGCATGATGTCCTCTTGGTTCTTGGATGTCCTCTTGGTTCTTGGATGTCCTCTTGGTTCTTGGATGTCCTCTTGATTCTTGGATAACTGGAAAGCACGATGTTGATATCTCGAACTGGATAGAACGAATGATGAACTCCTCGTTTTTACTCTAGGTTTTATACCCTAAACAAGGCCTTGGCGGTGACACCAAAGGCAACGTCAATGGGGAATGTCTAGGGTAGCTGGACAATAGATAATTAAGAGTGTTTGTCAATGTATTCAAGTACTTCATTATGCCTTTGTGCGCGGCGCGATCAAAGTCGAGGTCAACACACAATGGGATGGCTTCTTCGGGGGTCAACTCCAAACAAAACAAAAGACGAACTTTTGCCCCCTCTAAAGCTATATCCGGGTGTTATGTAATAACACCATTCATTTCCATTCAGTTAATTGGGTGGCTATTAATCAATCGAAATCAAACGAAAATATAATGCAATGACAACTTGTATAATAACAACAAATTATATACAATGTAAGATGCAAATAAGTTTGAGTACAAACCTGTAACGAATCCATCAGTTCAATATTCCTCCGTTCTGCTATTCTTGACGACTTGAGCATTTTATGCGAAATCATAATTGTAAAAACTAACGATGTTATTATAGTATGTGATAATGGTATTCTTTACTTGTATATGATCTATTTCTATATCCGATTTTGTTAGCGCCTCAAGTTTAGCCATGTGACTATTGATGCGTTTGTATACATGTTTAATGTAGAATATAACCAAATAAAATATTTACCGTAAGTTTATGTGATGGAAACTGATTTATTTACGGGTGATAGTGATAATGATGATGTCAATGGCTGATGGTTTTAAACGATGTTGTGATAGTGATGGCTTATGATCAATATTTATTATGGTGATGATTATGAGGCACATGGTATGTCATTATGGTAATTTATATTTTCATGCAAGTTTCCACTGTTTGTCGTGCAACACATGTGATATTGTGTTCATACTATCATATCTACAACACCCTTCTCATATATTTATTCTTTCCTCTTTCTCGACATAAATTTTCTCAGTCCAATCATTTCACTCCCTCTCCCACTTTTCCTTTCACGTAACATGCTTGTTCATGATCTAAGAACAATTCCTTATTATCGTTCAATAATTACAAGCTGATTTAATGATATATTACATATTATATTTCTAAATCTGTATAAATGATAAGCAACGCGATTATACATATCAGCGATTTCAGCGATAATTTGATGATATCATGAAAGGATTTATGACTCAAGAAAGACACTGAAACAGCGAGTACATATCAATACATCTATTATCGTTTATTTATCATCCATCTTGCAAATCAGTTTGAACGTCTTTCCGATCTGTAAAAACAAAACAAAAAAGAAAAACATGTTAGCTCATTTTATGAATGATGTTGTTTCTTGAATCGTAAGTCTATTTTGTGACCATTTTATTTGCGTAACAATAGTTGAGATCTTGTTGTGATACAACGTAATATGACGTTAAATGCAAGGGAAGCCGCCAATTAAGATGGATCAGAGGACGACCCGACAAGCGCTTTTGAACTTGAAGCAGCCCGCCCGCCTAGCGTAAGTACCCTTTCAATTTTTTCATTCGTGCAAGGACAATAGAGCTAGCTCGATAGAGAATTATAATCTATTGTACTCCTATAAATAGTGTTCGCGCACTATAGCCAAGCTGCGCCGTGATTGAAGTTGAACTTGTCATTTTCTGTCAATCAACGTACTGTCTCGAAGATCTCTGTAATATCTATAGGGCAACAAACTTTTTATCACGACACGACGTGTCCGTCCACTTGGCTCGACTCGGCTATTATTAGCTCATGTGCGTGTTGCGATATCGTGACAGAGTTCGTTGCCCTATCGATGTAATATAAGCACATGTACAAGCTATAGCAGCACAGCTGTATGTAACACAGGGGTGAGAGACCTCCGATTTTACGTGGAATTCCGACTTTTTACCTCAAACAGCAACCTTCATTTTCCGCTTATTTTTAATTTCTAATTTCCGATTATTTTTAATTTTCGATTATTTTGAGTATTAGCACTCAATGGTTTAGCATAATTTTGATGACATATCGAGTGCTACAGTGTACAACGTACCAATTTCTTATTTAGCACATGCGGAAATCGCACACGTGTGTGCATTCAGCGGCGTGGCCTTTCACCTGAACGAACGCGCGCCTGTGCTATATACCCGCAGCTAGCTAGCGCTAGCGCTAGCTAGCATGCACACCGCCAGCGCGCACCGGCGCGGCGGGTGCATGTTAGGATTCGTACTAAGATCGTGAATCTTCAAAGCTGCTTTCGCAGCAACAACGAGCAATATTTAGGAAGAGGTAAAAGAGAAACATAAAAGACACTGCATGACTTGTTTTGGGGGGAATATGCTTGTATTTTCCGTGCATCGTATGAGTATGAATGCCTTGATGAGGTGGACTTTGGTCACTTGTGAATCTTATCTCCGTGTATTAACCGCATCGTAATTAAGACCCGGCGCTGGTTAGCCAATTTGCGTGTACAATTTTCCTATCTCCGTGTATTAACCGCTCCCCCCACTTTGGAGCTTTTTTTTGGAGAAAAAAGGTGCGGTTAATACACCGACAAATACGGTAAATAGGAATAAGCAACATATGTGACCGGCTATATAGCAAAACCCTGCACTTGTCGGTAAAAATAAAAATGCAGATTTTCATACCATTAAAAAGGTCTCATAACAACCTTTCATTTGATGCTTTGTTCTAACAAATTTGTCAATAATTGGTGAAAATATGATTGTTTCAATTTTACACACATTATGTGAACTTAAAATGCCCATTTCTTCTATAGTATATAGCTATAGCCGGTCACATATGATGGCATCAATGTAAGTTCATATGTTTCTCTATCAAAAGTTTTCCTTGATATTGGTTTGATTGTGAGTGTCATCCAGCAGCTGAGAATGTGCACATAATGACACATCCACATGTGCAACATGACGATGTGGGCGGGGCTTAATCTGACAGGGACAAATCAACTTCCTTGATTGACAGGTGCATGCATGCACATTCTGGAATTCATGCCATGCATTTATCTTTATTAAAACAGATCAATCAAATATATATAAAATTGTCATGCTTTGTTTTGAAGTATGATCTGGTAATTTATCAGTTGCAAAGGCCATTTCACTTTGTTAAATCAATTCACTAATCAGTTGTTTAAAGCCAGGTCACATATCTCTGGATAGCGTAAGCGGAAGCCCGACGAATAGGACATTTTCAAAATCAAAGAAAGAAAGTCGTATTGGTTCAATATATAGGGACCAGAGAAGATGAATACAGGTCGTATACAGATCATATGATAATGGCAAGGTGTAATGCAGAGATGCAAATAGCATACAGTATACACTTAAGCATATAGCATCTACATTCTACGTGTTCTTTCTTGCCGGTTTCCTCATTCATACATTTGTACAATTGTATTTTGTGTTTAGCTTTCTTTATGATGGTTGTATGTTCTTTACTTATCTGTAAATATCAATGTTATAATTATGTATGTTTTGATATGACGAATGGAATCAAATGAAATGAAAAAACATTGCAATCCACAATAATACATCTAGAGTAGATGTTAACGTACATGTGCACATTTAACTACCTCAACAAAAGAATAGGAACTCTTGAAATATTACCCAAGTGACATTACATATTCATTAGTTCACCTCTGCTATGAACGATTCTAACTATTGATGTTGTATAAAGCGCATGGTGAATACTATGTTATCTTAAGTAGATGTTAAAATAATGTAAATTTTTTGAAAAGAGAAAATTGGTGAGAACTGCCTATAGATACTTCATATAAAAGCATGTATACATACAGTAAACTATGAGGCAAGACCTTTTAATCATATCAGAATCACCAAAACATCAACAGAAATATAGAAGAAACAAGTAAATCAATATGTTATTATTAGCCTACGTGTACTTAACCCGTTTACTACGGGAACCGGGTGGGTTGTGAACAAAGTCTATGGGGATTTCAGAAACTCCAGGGGAACGGGTTAATGCACATACAGAGGGAAGGGCAAAAATATTGTGATCCCCTTTTCACAAAATAAAAGGGACCTTTAAATGTGTTCAATTGATTCTTGCTTTTCTTTGTGGTGACCTGTCATAATACATTAACCTAATGTAGATGTACATGCAAAACCTTTTATCTTGTTTGTCTAAACCATGCATTCTTTTTTTATTTTTGTCTGAGGCTACTGGAAGCCACTCTACCTCATGCTGGTTACCATGATATTCTTTAATGTCAAGATACCATCGCTTTCCTAAAATATATTTTATCTCATGTCACATATCATACTATTCATTTATAGCACATTACGATGCCATCAAAAAACTATTAAAGGGATCTAGTAACATTGTCCAAATCCACAAAACTTTATTAGAAATCTAGTGGTTCTCTTGTTGTATTTGTATTACCAATAGAAGCCTGGAACAGGTTTTGGTTTTTAAAATTTCCCTTTCGTTAGAAAGATATTTATGATTGAAGTATGATTGAAGATTTTTAACTACCCACTGGATAATCATAACTGTGTACAAAGTCAGTGCCATGAGTTAGCAATTATCACTTTGCATTTTCCTTCATTACTCGGCCATATAACATCCATTTAACGTGAAATGTTCACAAAATATTCTGAGGACATATCAGATCACAAAACTACACATTATACTAATCATTCCTCACTTTCTGCACATGCCAACAAAGTTTAATAGTAGATCCCTTTAATTGTAGTTTGATCTCTTATAATTCATGTATACATATGTTTGTATTTAATACGTATCCGTGTTTGTGTGATGGTGCTAAATGTATTAGACCTACATAATAGAGGGATGTACGCATATTTAAACACTTTTAAGTTCAAATAATAGCGCTCAGATTTTTTTACAATACGATACGTATCTGTGTATACATGCGTGATGGTGCTAAATATATGAGACCTACATAATAATAATAATAATAATAATATCCTCTAGGCGCTTTACAAAATTAATAGAGGGATGTATGCATCTTTAAACACATTAGTTCAAATAATAGCGCCCAGATTTTAAAAGGTTGGGCAGTGTGCCGCATTGAATGTGAAAGCACTTTTCTATACGAAACGCAATACCCTTCAATGCACTGCCATGCGCAGGTACATGTACATGTAATAACATGTAGTAACTTGGACCGGACGACAAAAATAGGCATGGAAAAGGTTTTTAATGGGTGCGTGCTAACGGTGAAGTGCTCAATATCGCAAATTCTATATAAGATGACCTTTAAACCTGTCCCATAATCCTCTCTGCTACATGTATTCCTCTTTTATTCCAATTTTAGAATAAACCATCAAGTTCTCACATATATAAACCTCTCAAGTGACTATAAAATAAATGGGTGAATTCATTAGCACATTTTTTGGCAGGAGAGGATTTTTGCCAGAATATCATCATTTCCCTTTTCTAACAAGCAAAATAAAGGTCTTTACTACCTCCTCAATTACCACAAAATTACTGGTTTTACCTGGAAATGGGATGTTTTGTTTTTTAAATGAGGCAATTTTGCAAGCATCTCAGTTAGCTTTTGCCCAAACTTTGTTGGCTTTTACACCGTCAGTTAAACTTGTCTCTGTTGGGTTCATTGCACCTTGCCACTTGGTGAACCATAGTGACCGCGCAAGGAAAATAAGAAAGGTGGCCACTCTATCCAGGTGACGTCTATGGACCAGTGTAAAAAATACATGGGGGCTCATGCCAAAAAGAGCCTGTGAAATTTGAATCGCGATTCAAAATAGCGATTATTGTCAACATTTGTATGCCTACTCTATATATGGGTAAACAAAATCTTAATTTGGATCGCGATTCAGATGTCGAAATTCTGAATCACATTTATTTCTCTGTGTGTGAACGGGCCTATTATGTGTATTATGTGAACTGGCAGGCAAAACTACATTCTCTGTGTGTGAACTGGTGGGCAAAACTGCATGCATTCACAATTCATGCAAGTTACATAGTACATGTACACATGTACTTGCTTGCACCAGAAATTCCTTTCTCACCAAGACAAGAGAATGAGCAACCTTTATAGGCATGCACAATGTTTGTATGTTACTAATGCTTGTACATTTCACATTGGATTGCACTATTCATGTATTAAAGTGATCCATTAACTTAATAATACTTTTCCAAAAGCAATATGGGAGACTTTCAGTCATATACCAATATATGTGCTACTTTAATTTTTTTTAAACCAATGTGAAAAAAGTTGTGCATGTGTAGTACTGTCCGATGCTATGGACGATTGAGTTTCCAAATTTGGATAATTTTGGATACTTTGACTATGATCAAAAAGCGCTCCGAGACTCTTTTTAATAGCATCTTAAATATCTCTATAATTAGGGAGACATTTGAAAAATCAATTCAAATCAAAACCCATTTCATTCTTCTGTTACCATAAACCAAACAACAAGGAACAAGCGAAGTGTGAAATTAGCTCCAAGTGATTT
The DNA here is from genome assembly GCA_037951105.1 of Echinarachnius parma. Classification (NCBI taxonomy): domain Eukaryota; kingdom Metazoa; phylum Echinodermata; class Echinoidea; order Clypeasteroida; family Echinarachniidae; genus Echinarachnius; species Echinarachnius parma. Next base: position 13,966 of record JBAMJV010004729.1, read on the forward strand.
TGGTTGAATTTGATTTCAAAGTTACTAGATCCCTTTAAATGCCTGTTTGCAAATAAGCACTTTGGCCATGCCCATGTCCAAGCATACATTATGCACTGCTCAGGCTAATTTAAAATCAATGCGGAATACACATCCTATTTGGCAGTGAATTAATGAGTGCATATAGCAGCTGATAGGTGAAAATGTCTTGTGATCGAGTTTGTAATACTAAACCAAGAAAAATCATATGATTCTACTCATGTTTCATTTTAACTGACATAGAATTAGTAGCGCAGCGGGGGTGTTTGTTATCATGGTGGGTTACTTAATTAGTAAAATGTTATTCAGAGTTCAGACAGAAACGGATTCAATACTATTATTCATTGTAATCAATTTAGTAAATTAAATCCTGGTGTGCCGAGCATTCTCAAAATGAATAGAACCAGCACATGTACATGCTGTGTGAATATCAGATAGCATTTAATACCCAAATTTGGTATTGAAATTATCAATTTCACTAGCAAAAAAGTTTTGTCCTATTTTAAGCCAGGTTAATCGCAAGAAGACACAAACTTTGCCAATCAGGAAAAGAATTTACTTAACGCCTGGTCACATATCACCAAAAAGCGTAAACGGATGCCCGACGAATAGAAAATTTGCGAAATCAAATTTTCCGGTGGTGAAAGTCGTTCTGCTTCATAGACAAAACATTCCGCCGGATAGAACAACGTACATCGCCTGACAAGGAACAGACAAGAAACGCATACAAACAGAGACGAACGGATTAAAAATTTTACTCTCCGCCGGGCATCCGTTTAAGCTATCCGGTGATATGTGACTGGGCCTTTAAGATTATCTTTACAAATACTACATAGAATACACAAGTCTGGTCTTGTGTCTACACTGACATTAACCTTTGAAGATAACTACACTATGGGGAGAAATGAGAAAATGGCATACTTGCTCCAAATATCTATTTATAACCTTCACATGCTGATCGATGGATGTTGTTATATTATATTTCATATCTACTTTAGTTTTCAAATTCTGATAAACCTCATCCCCTTCCAAGAGATATGTTGTATTGTTACAATGTTAGAAACCCTAGAGCTCTTATTAATCAAAAGGCATTGGCCAAGTTCTTTTGTTCATTTGGATTTTGTTTTGTGCACGCTTCTATTTTTGTTTTTCTTCTTCTTGTTTTATTCCGGTTTAGTGACTTACTTTATTCTACCAATACACTACACATGTATAGTGCAGTGTACTTTGGAATTGAACATAAAAGGTACAACAGACTTTTGAAGAAAAGAAATAATTATGTGTATTGTATGTCATGAACAGCTGATGCAAGGGATGTACAGTGGAAGTTAGTTTATGAAAGAAAACACACTCATTGGCTAAGCAAATTTCAAATTAAAATCCCTAAATTAAAGCACTAATTATTAACTAAAGAATATAAACATTTTAATCACTAGCAGTTGTAACAGAGCTTTCCACGACACAAAAATAGATTCAACTGTTCTTTCTGTAATTTCTGTAATTGGACGGTAATAATGACAGTGATTCACAATTGTTTCAATGTGTCATTGGTGTTCTGTAGTCTGTACATGTATGCATCAAATGTGACATGTAGACCATATTGGGATACAATACCTGGGGGGTGTTTCACAAAGATCCTAAGTTGATCTTAGCACTAAGATGGTCTTAAATATTATGGAAAGCCACTAGTGTCTTGAAACAGTTTTGTAAAAGTTATGTTGAAATGCATAAAATGTTGATTCAAATCATATATCAAAGAGATTCATGATCTTCACATAAAATTCATGAAATTTCTTTGATAATTAGAAAATATATATGATTTGAATCAACATTTTATGCATTTCAACATAACTTTTACAAAACTGTTTCAAGACACTAATGGCTTTCCATAATATTTAAGACCATCTTAGTGCTAAGATCAACTTAGGATCTCTGTGAAACACCCCCCAGGGCTCGACACAAGCCCACTTGCCCGGGGCAAGTACAATTTCATTATCTTGTTTGTTTGCCCGATCGGGCAACTAGATATTCGGTCAACTACAAGAGAAGAATGTAATTGCATATAACGTGTTAATCTCATCTAGAAGTAAGAGGGCAAGTACGTTTTATATTGGGGCAAGTATAATTTCCAAATGTATGATATGACTTGCCCGAATGGGCCAGTACAGAAAAAAGGTTAGGGTGAAGGCTTGTACAACACACATAATAGTAATGAAAGGTTATGGTTAATATGGTTATGTTTATGGTTAGGGTTGGAACATTTTTGTAACTAGGAGCTGGAATCTACTTTGACCCAGTGTTACCAAAAGTGAGTTGTATCTCACCAATTTGCCCCCCCCCCCCCCCCCCCACCAATAATTTGAAGAAAAAACAATAGGAAACATAAGGGGACATTTTTTTTAAGAAAAAAAAGAAGAAAAAAAGGTGGGCCCCTCCAATAATTGTGCGTGACCCCCCTCCCCCCCCCCCCCCCCCCCCCCAATCAGTCCAACCACTGAATAGGCCTGCATGGTTTACCTGTCTTCCCCTTGACTGTGTCTTCCCTTATCCCATACCTCCCTGTGTCACCGTTTGTCCTTGGGGAATAAGGGGCCCCGTGCAGGACATCAAATTGTCTCTCCACCCTAAAAAAAATGCATTCCTGTAATAGGGAAATTCACTTTTCCAATTTGGAAAAAAAAAATCATCTTTTTCTTACTATTATAAAAGTACTTCTAGTTTTCACGTAGAAACTTACAACGTTGTATGTTTTTTATTCTTAAATTTAAATTCAATACAATAAATAGATCTATTCATTCAAAAAAGATGCAGAGTTGCATTTCCCCCTGAAACAATAACTGTATCACAGGCAGTGCCATGATAGCCATCCACAATTTCACATTCATATTCTTTACATAAAAGGGATCTAGTAACTTTGTTGTGCAAAAAGTGATGAATGTTTGATAAAATGTATATAGTTGGTATCTGATACATCCACTGGGTATTGTGTGAAAATTTCAAGTTAAATGAATGTTATAATGCAGAGTAATTAGCTAAAATGCAAGGCGATATTCAATAGCTCGCTGCACTGATTTTGTACACATGGTTGCGTCTATCCAGTGGATAGTTAAAAATCTGAATGCTTCAATTGTGAATATCTTTTTAACAAAAGGGAAATTTGAAAAACTGTCTATTGTTAATACGAATACGACAAGTTATTAGAGAACCGCTAGAGTTCCAAGTAAGTTTTGAGGATTTGGACAATGTTACTAGCTCCCTTTAAAGTTTGGGGGCCTTGTGAAAGGTTTCAAGTCATAATATTTGCAGGCATGCTCTTTATTCTTAAGTATTTATGATATGAATCTTTCAACTTCAGAATTTTGACTTACAAAAGGAGGACAGTACATGTATCTTTAACTACATGAGAATCGGACAGTCAGAAGTTAGAACAGGGCTGAGCAGATAACAAGACAAGACAAACCACACAGCTGTTCTAACCAAAGAACAACACCCTCTATCTCTCACTGTCATCACACTCTCGTTAAACACGTCTTCTTTCAAACAAAACTTGCTAGTCCAGTTCTCATTGTGTCAAATGTACTAAGTGTGTCAGTGTGATATTGAGATTATTCATTTTCAGATTTGGATATCAGATAGCTTTTCATTCCGTATATCAACTTGTAAAATTAACGTTAAACGTAATGTGTCATTCTGTTTAAAGAGTTATCTATGAATACATACTTAAATAATTACATGTAGTATTCATTTTACAGTATTCACCAAAGTATAAAACTCATTCAACTATTGACACTATCTGCATAAAATACATAAATTACAAGATACAAGGTTATTATTCAATGTTCCGTTTTGACAGTATGAAATAAACAAGACACTAATACCACTCAGAAAGAAGGCAAAATTAACCATACAAGCAGAAAAATAAAAATCAACCCAAAATATAAAAAACATTAAGATACAGTAAAGACAAAAGAGTTAGCCTATTATTACTGAAATCTCATGCCATCCTAAAATTCTGATATATAAGAAACACAAGGTGAAACATATATATACATGTCCACTATTAACAAAGTCTGTTATGGATGAACTCCGATCCCGATGACAACTACATGTTTTGCGCATGTCTTGTTCTTCTACCTCAGAACGTTGATGAAAAATGAGCCCAAAGACTATTGTTTTACTTCTTCAGACTAGTATATTGTATAAACACCCAAGGTCAATTGTTAAGTTGATTGTTAATAATAATATCCTTGATTTATATAGCGCCTATCACGATTGATAATCATCTCTAAGCGCTTTACAATTATATTATTATCCCGGTCATCGGATACGTTCTGCAATCAATCCAGCACACAAAGTGCACGGTTTCCACTCCCTGGGGAGCATTCCAGCCAAGGGCAAACTTGTGGGCGCACACAATGCTAAGGAACTACGTTCCATCTTTCCGGGTACCCATTTATAAACCTGGGTGGAGAGCAGCAAATGTGGATAGATTTTCTTGCTGAAAGAAAACCGCGATGGGCATACTCTGGATTCGAACTCGGGACCTCACGATTGGAAGGCACGCGCTCTACAAATCTTGCCACACCACGTCCACAAAGTTAGAGTGTGTATATACTTCCTGTGCCCTGTCCTCAGTTGCAAAGATATACAAGCCAGCACACACATACAGACGCATTTAAACAAGTATACAGACAATTATGTGACACTTCTTAAAAGTAAACTTACTTTCTGGCTGCGGAGTCCAGTCCAGCTCAAGGAAAAAGGCAGCGACAGACTGCACAGTCTCCCACACCCGATACAATGACATGCTTGCTAATTCCTCAATCCTCACCGACAGATAGATAATAACAATACCCTCACCCTCACCTTTTTATAAACAGTCACATAAACCCATTGCCTTCCGAATAGTGCAATTACCCATAGAGTTAGTATAAGGCACACCGGATTCCTGTAGGCAGTGGGCTACAGCGTCCCTGTCAGTGCTAAATTAAGCAAGCGCACTGACTCAGTACACGCTATGATGCCATTTCGGGGTGTGAGGGTTTAAATTATCGGAACAGGGAGGGGGGTATTATTAATTCAGCGGCTCACGTTGTTAGACAACTCGGTAATAACCTAACATCAACCAAACACGGCCACGTTCAGATGAGTAATCCAGGCACAGGTGCTGAGTTTCGCTTTGAAAATGTTTTTTTGCAAAGTTTAACATGATACAGGTCTACACATTATACAGCGTCACTTTTGACCTTCTTTTATGACTTGAGTAATGTCTCAAGATGCCTTTTTTCTCAGTACTAGCACAGTTGCAGAGTTTCACTCTTTTTGTCCCCCAAAGGTCTTGTTTTTAAAACTAGGTTTGCTGGAATGAAATTAGAGATGGACATTCATACATTTATGTCGTTTGTCTGATGCCTGTACCCCTAAATATCACCAATGAAAGAAAAATCTGTCAACTGACGGATAAAAGTTATTTAAACAAGAAATCTAACACTAGCAATGATAGATGTTCTGTTCAGCTGTTGTTGTTTTGGGGGTTTGATATCCTGTAGCTATACTCCACAAAATGGTTAAAATATCACAGATGCATGAGAACTTGTTCCGGCATCTTGGCAAACTAGTCGGTATTTCATTTCAAATATTTGCCATCAAAATATTTGCATAGAATAGCCTGATGATTGAAACATTCGTGCAATCCGTTGTGACATGAACTTTTGCCGTCCAAGTTTACATAGAAAGAAAAAGAGCAAAGAAAATGGGATTCCAACAGGATTTTACATGTAGAGCGCATTTCCAAGCACTATAGTATACCAATATGTGCACTGTATGCATTCCCATGCCATGCACTTTGTGATTATAAATGATTCTCCAATCACATCTACTGTACAAGCATCCTCCAATGGCCTCCTTCAAGGACAAGTGATCACCGACTTTGTTTCCAGTTCAGTGGTCATCCAAGATAATCTGGACGAAGGACATATGGTCACTAAAAGGTCACTTCTCTAATAAAAGGAGCAGAATTATTAGATCACTTTTATAATTAGACAAATACCTAGAATCTCAGGTAAATGTTATCTTTGATGCGGTACAGTATATGTATCATTCTATACGTACTATACGTACAGGTAATGCAATACAATGGGCATATAGCTGCATATATGCCAGGAAAACAAGTCAGACTCGCGATGCACAAAATATTTCCAACCATAAATCAAATATATAGACCCAGTACGAAGAACACATGAAGTATGATCTACAAATAGCAGGTATAACCATAACAGCACAATGTCTATACTAGCTGCAAGAGCACAGTAGTACAGAGCAATAAGGAAGATATTTTTACTCCAAACTGATGAAAACGTCCTTGTCGCACAGACTGAATGCATCAGCTACCAATATTCACATCATCCGCTACCTTCATGAGCAGTTAGCATCCAATGAAGACCTTATAACAATACAATATCTATACTGGAAGAGCACAGTAGTACAGTGTAACTACAAACATGTTTTTACTCCAAACTGATGAAAAGGTCCTTGTCGCATGGACGGAATGCATCAGCTACCAATATTTACATCATCCGCTACCTTCATGAGCAGTTAGCATCCAGATGAAGGTATATAACAATACAATGTCTATACCAGAAGAGCGTGCAGTAGTATGCTGTAATGAGGAAGATGTTTTTACTCCAAACTGATGAAAAGGTTGTCGTCCCACAGACGGAATGCATCATCTACCAATATTCACATCATCTTTAACAGCCTTCAGGAGCATTTAATATCCAAATGAAAGTATAACAATACAATGTCTATACTGGAAGAGCACAGTAGTACGCTGTAATGAGGAAGATGTTTTTACTCCGAACTGATGAGAAAATTTTCATCCCACAGACGGAATGCATCATCTACCAATATTTACATCATCCGGTACCTTCATGAGCAGTTAGCATCCAGATGAAGATATACAATGTCTATACTAGCTAGAAGAGCACGGTAGTACAGTGTAATGAGGAAGATGTTTTTACTCCAAACTGATGAGATGGTTGTCGTCGCACAGACGGAATGCATCACCTGCCCATATTGGCATCATCCTCAACCTTCGGGAGCAGTTAGCATCCAGATGAAGGTATAACAATACAATGTCTATACTAGCTGGAAGAGCACGGTAGTACAGTGTAATGAGGAAGATGTTTTTACTCCAAGCTGATGAGATGGTTGTCGTAGCACTGACGGAATGCATCACCTGCCCATGTTCGCATCATCCTCAACCTTCGGGAGCAGTTAACATCCAGATGTTGTGACTGGGACTTAAAACAGATTAGCGCAATGTTCCTTCACTACGGTAGAGTTCACAAACCATGACAGCCAGCTAAAAACAGATGCTCCACACATCTGCTATGACAGTTAGTCTCTCTTTAAAACCAACTCGTAACTCTGCAAGTTCATCAATTAACACATCTATGATGTAATGATGTAATCATCTCCCGTCAGTCACACAGTAAACCCATCAGTACTGATGGACAACTTCATTCTACTGCTAAATAATGATTCAAATAGTTAATTGTTGGCGGCTTGCACTAGGATGAGTTTTCCACGTCTGTTTATGGTAGTTATTTTCCAATTACAGATGCTAAGTTCACATAACTGAAGTAATGACACAAGTTACCCCAAGTAACTTCACGTTCACACAGAAAAATAAAACATCAATACTGATGTACATCTGAATCCTACTGCCCAATAATGTCCCCAAATGACCAAGTGCAGAAGCTTGCTATTGGGATGTTTCCAGATGGATATGGAAGTTATTTTCCACTCATGAATGCTCTTACTAAAGCTTCAAGTTCATATTAAAACACAACCAGTAATGTTCATTTAGTAATTATCACAACCACAATGCAAACCTATCAAAACTGATGAGCGACTGAATGGTACAGCCAAATAATAACCCAAATGACCAAGCTAGCCCTGGTAGCTAGCTTGCACTTGAGATAGGGGAATAATTTTAATCAATGGGCAGTGTTTATTACTTCTACAAAAACCCTTCTTCCATGTGTGAAAGCCATTATCATCAATGAGTGATCCAAAGTTTTCACTCTAATGAGCCCGCCTGAGGGATTATATAAAACTTCCAGGTAGCGAGTGCTCTCTGCTCTCTTGACACGATGACAAGCGGAGATTTACAAGCGGGAGGAAGTATTGAAGGGAAGAAACTAATTAATATTTCCTGCCCTCGCTGTCATCCAATCCATAACGGTGCGATGCGCAAGGTATGAAAATGAAATCTACCAACTGCCCGGAGATCCAGCCATTACTTGTAATCACGATGGACCTAATCAGACAAATGACTGGATCGGAGTACTTCCCATCGCTGTGCAACAATTTAATTCAATTTACGATGTGTGTACATGTACATGTATGTTTACTAGCCGAGGGGAAGTGAGGTGTGCATCATATGTATATATTTGCAGTCAATGTCACAACTATATATATAACTATAACTCAGGTATGCCAGTATAATTAGCACTGCATCCAATCTATGTAATCCGCTCATAAATGTTTTTGCTGCGCTAAAGTAGTCATGATGAATAAAGTTTGTGTGCACAGGAAAATATATTTATGGCTGTAGCTAATTGTCCTTATCCCCAACATGATTTTGTTTATCATTTTATGGTTTTGTCTTCCTTGATCGTTCTATCTATATAGATGTTTGTGTTGAATGGTTTAACTTTTATTTTTTGCTATGTTTCTTTCTCTCTCTGCCTACTTCTCTCCCTCTCTCTCTCTCTCTTTCAATTATCTTTAACAATATTTTGTTTTCCTTTCATTTTTGACCATTTCCTCTTGTCTGTAAATAATTTCTTTCATATCGAAAATGGCAGGATGTTCTTTAATTCAAAAACATAAATGAATAAGTCATATAATGGTAAAATAGTTGAAGTACTAGTGGTAATATTATCAGTTAAAATCATCCTCTGCATCATATTCATTACTATTTTGAACAAGCACCCAGTATGTTTGCATGGTGAATTCCCTGTTTCCATCATAATAATTTTCCAATAACATTTTTTTCTAAATTAAAGAATAAAAGGATGAGCAGAGCAAGTGAGCAACAATGAATGTTTGGGACAAAAATTACCTGACTCACTTGCAACAGTCATAATAGATATAAAAACATGGCAAGCAATAAATAAACAGGCCCAATATTATTCATTATTTATTTCCAAGGACAACTACTGAGCCTCATTATTCATCATACATAGAATCTTCAAACACCTGACAAAGTTAGACACAAACTAAAAAAATATTACTAAGCTTGGAGGCCAACTGTTGAAGGGAATTTCTTATGAGTTGAATATCATTAAGAATGAAAACTATTCCATTCTAGAATTTTCATGTTTCATATATATTGTTAAGACAGGTCTTGATACTACACTTGCCCTATTGCCCGAGGCAAGTAACATTTCATAAAAAATCTAGTTTGGTTGCCCGATTGGGCAACTAAAGTTTCTGTTCTACTACAAGAGAAAAATGTGATTCCTAGTTAATTCCTGACATGCAAATCTTTATATATATCTAGAAGCAGATTAGGTTGCCTATCACAATTAATTTTTCTCTTTGTTTTCCATTTTTAATTGTGGGCAAGTATTCTTTTGTTCTGGCAAGTAAAATGTGAACATTCATGATTTTACTTGCCCGAATGCCCGAATGGGCAAGTAAAATAAAGTTATTGCGTAGGTTTGGTTATTAAAGAGTACACAACTTTCCCCACAGCAATAATCATGCAGACATCTGCTCCTTCGTAGAAAACAGGTGCAGAGCCAGAGGGAGGTTAATGCTTATTAAATATTAACAGATCAATTAGTAGATCAGTGTCTATTTCATGTATATACATACCAAATTTTGATGGATCAAAGTTTCCCGGCAGGAGGAGTATCTGCGTGAAATCTGCGGCGTTGTAGCCCGTTGCTAACACCCAGGTTACTAAGGAAGCCATGTGTCTTGCCAATGATCCCCAGGAAGTGATAGATCTCTAGTTAAGCAGCATCTAGATTGTATACAGTCAACGTGTAATGGATATCCGACAAGGGCCAGGACGTGTGCAAAACATATTCATCACAGTCGAACGATGGTCTATACGAGATGCAGACGATGGCTTATAGGAGATGAGAGGCGTTTTATGACTTCCAAATCAAACAGTTTTTATGAGAAATGTCACAGCTCTACGTAAACAACACATAAACGCAGTCCATTTCCGAATATTAAAATATCCACATTCCGGTGCAAGCTAGATTGCCTTGTGTGTGTACAGGAACCCATCAGAAGGCCCTGCAGTTGACAAAATATATGATTGCGTAGACTTCAAGCTAGATCTTGGCGGTATAGAAGATAAGGTGATGCCACAGACTTGTGTGTGTATGTAATACTGTATTCCTTTCTTGATCAATACCCAACTGTGTGATATGAATTTAGTAACAAACACATAGACTGCATGCTCTGCAGTGCAGGCTCCTACTGTACACTGCATATATGTAACGTCAGGGAAATTACAATTGATCCAATGCCAACTTAACCTTGAAGTACAAGAAATTGTGGTGCGCCACGAAACAATCGCGACTCCCTCGATTTGGTTTAGATATCCGCTGCACGGATTTGCCTTTCCTTAATACCCTCTCCTCCTCTCGTCAAGTCAAAATCAGACAGATTATCCAATACTTTGCAGTCAAAATGATGCATCTCTCAGAAGGCAGCGAGTGTCTACACGCTACCCTGGCATGCCTCGGTAGTTATAAAGGAAAGGGAATTAAACGTCACGGACTAACACGCCAGCCAACTGGAATTCCAATAACCTTGGGGGCTCTTGTAACCAATTAGACCAACCGGGATTAAACAACACTCAAGAAAAATATCAAAAAAATATGAATCATATTTTGCCCTTTACCCTGGCATCCAGGTATTAAAGCAAAATACACTTGTTGACAGAATGTGAAACTATAGGTGCTGAAAGCTAAGCATTGCCAAGAATACAGAAATTAATATCAACCAAACTGATCAACAGCATAGATTCTAACAGGGGAGGGATTTTTTTCAAAATGAGCTAGATATGATGAAACATGACACACATCACAGGCTAAGTTCAAGGTGTCTGATAGACGTACATTTACCTTCTGTATATACATGTATGTACATTAATTAACCCTTTCCTTGCCACATTAATGATGGATAAATATTCATGACGGTGCATTGTAAACTCAATCTCGGATGCGTCTGCTGAGCAGTACAAGCTTAGTAGAAGTTGCCACACCAGCCGTAATTAATAATAAATACTGCTGAACTGGTAAGTAATCTAGTACCATAATAATATAAAGACCTATGACTGGGCAATTTGGCACAGGACCTATCAGCTAGGCACAGGACCTATCAGCATATATATATATTTTTTTATATATATTTTCTATAGATCTGTTTTATGTTCTCGTTATGACCTATATTTTATGTGAAGGATCTTCTCAATGCCCATGAGCCGCTTGGAAGGAATGCTCCCCAGGGAGTGGAGATGGTGCACACAATGTGTGCTGGTTTGCATTGTATCTTATGACCGGGGTAATAATATCATTGTAATGCACTTAGAGATTATTATCAATCATATTAGGTGAGCTATATAAATCCAAGTATATTATATTATTATTTTAGTTGTTGATGCAAAATTTAATCAGGCAAATTCTGGCTGGTTCACTTCATATCATGAATAACATCCAACCACCTAGGACTTAATTCACTCAATTACAACCAATGACGTCACACCAACCTGACCCTATAAACATCTACACAGTGGCGTAGCTACAGGGAGGGACCAGGGCATGGGGCAAGGGGGCATGAGGGCAGGGGGGCACTGGGGCCTGCCCTGTGCCCCCAAATAATTTGATAAATACCAAAACAAATTGTAAGGGGAAATTCTATGACAAAAAAAGCAATACATAATACAGGAGTGAGTACCCCCTCCCCCGTCATTTCTGTGCCCCCATCATTTGCGTGCCCCCCCCCCTCCACCACCTGTATCAGTTTGACCATGCTAAGCCACAGCATCTATGTACTAGGAAGTCATTAACATAGGGCAAGGATGTAAACAAATACAAAATAAATCAATGCACACACGTACACATCTAGGACATTTCACATGTGCATAACAACTATATATTCAGTCAATATAGATTTTAATTTCTATAAAGTTGATACATTTTGAGCACTGCATTTCTATAATATGGTGATAAGAATGACTCAGGCCAGCAATGACATCTGGTTTGTACTAAATATTATAAGTGATACGAACAGTGTTTTATAATTTAGCAATGCTAGAAATAAGCATGGGCCTGCTGGCCCAGGGCCACTTAAAAATTACCTTCGGACTTCGGGCCGACAAATTCCATTGATATGCTTCATTCCACTGGCCCCGAATTGGCAACCAAATATTTAAAACAAATTATGAATGTGTTTCTTTATTTGGGGCCACTACGAATTGAAAAATCTTGCTTTACTTGCCCAACTAGGCCACAAGGCAAAAAAAATAGCATTGTTATTAATATTGAACACTGGTTCCAACTGAGCTACACAGCCTTATAATGTGCCAGTAGATGTTAAAGATTAAATCAGGATAATTTGATAAACTGATCAGTGATCACATAAAATCAAAACGTGGTTGGTAAATTGCACATGTATAAAGTCGCTAAATGGATGGTAACACTTTCAATAAGTACCTACCGGATTTCATTGCAATCGTAAGAACAATCTGAATTTTTTTCGTTTACGTGTGAAAGTTGCCAAATGCCCTGGCACTCCCCAAAGACTAATGAACCTCAATAGGAACCCCCTGAATCTGGCTGTGAGCCTAAATTGAACATTTCCAACACCAATTCAATTTGACAATTATTAAAGGCAAATGCCAACATTGTTTCTCAATTTACCAGGGCCTCTGTAGTCTTTACACGTATGCACTAATGCTTTTTTTTCTCTTCAGATTAGCTCATGAATACATTTTTATTATAAAAGAATCACTGTAAATGAAGGAAAGGACTGTGGAAAACTAACAAAATTGTACAGACACATGAATGAGAGTAAATTGGAATTGGGGGCCTGAGCTTTTAAAGGGATCTATTAACTTTGTTGACATGTGCAAAAAGTGATGAATGGTTGATGCAATGTATATTTTTGTTATCTCATATATGTCCACAGGGTATTGTGTGAAAATTTCAAGTCAAATGGACATTGCATGGCCAAGTAATGAGTGAAAATACAAAATGATATTCACTAACTCACTGCACTCACTTTGTACACAGAAGAAAAACTCGCCCGGAGTTTTTCTCATCTGAATACTTTGATCGTACATATCTTTGTAACGAAAGGGAAATTTGAAAAACCGAAACCGGTCCCATGATTTGTTTGTTAATACGAATACAACAAGGTATGAGGGAACCGCTAGAATTAAAATTTTGTTTTGAGGATTTGGACAATGTTACTAAGTCCTTTTAATCTGATCAGAATCTTCATCAGAAGCAAATTCATGATACTTTCAAGTAGACAGATAGAGGAACATTTAAACAACAACAACACAACATCAATACATGTTTATGTGGTTTAAAGCAGGTGGGTTTTTCAACATTGAATAGTACTATTAGAGTTATATTTTGTCACTGGTATTCTCACTCTACGAAATCAGTTTATTTCCTATAATTTGCAACAATCCTCTTACTTTCTTAAATCAGATAAGGTACAATTCTTATACCGTAGAACACCATCGTCAAGCACCCCCCAAGCACCTATATGCATCTTGCTTTTAAAGAGCGCCCGCTCTCTGTCCAAACGGGAAACTTTAATCATGAATGCAAATAATGGTGAGGAATATTCATGAGGATAATAATGGAGGTGAATCTCATGGAAACGTCTTTAAAAGCAAGATGCGTATAGGTGCTTGGGGGGTGCTTGACGATGGTGTTCTACAGTATGTCTTTAAAACCTTGAAACAACAATCAATTAGCTGCAATTAATCAACTTGTTCTACCAAATCAATATTATCATTTGAGTTTACTTTATATTGGTTCATAGCTGTTTTTTTCCTTCAAATTTGTTTGGACAAAATGAAGACTGTGTTCTCTTTCCTTCTTGTTCTGTTCCATTTTCTCTGTTGTATTAAATTCGCCCCCCCCAAAAAAAAAAATTTGCCCCAAAAAAAGAAAGAAAAGAAAGAAAGAAAAAAAAAAATTTGTTTTTTTTTTGATTTTGGGGATTTTTCTGTTTGGATTGTGATCAAATGCTTATAAAATGATCACTTACAGCATTATAGCTTATTAGTAGCCCCTAAAATTCGAAAAAGAGCCCGCAAATTTGTAGCCCCCGAAAGTTGGAAAAGTAGCCCCCGAAAATGGAGCCCCCAAAATAAAAATATAAAATTTTTCGCTGCTTATTCCTCATTATGATCTCTCTGCTGCAATACTAATGACCCTCTATCATCCATTACAACACGGCAGGCCATATACTAATGTACACAACAACAACATCCATTAGAGCCAATAAATATTATCATTATGGGTAGATTATAGGTACATTATAAGAAATGATTCGCATTTAGGGGTGCCTGAATTATTTGTGAACGACCTATAAATGTCACAGTAAATTATGTTTCAATGGTAATTACTTCTGAATCTGAAGTAAATGAATTAGTTTATAGATAAACTTTCTTGGAATGTTGCAAATTAACATACCATTGCCATAGCAACCCATGTACACTGTACACAGAACATCCCCATCCTGCACCCCAAGAAAATAATGAAAAATATAATAAAAACTGGTTGCCAAGCTACTTACGACATATATATACTTTTAATTTGAAAGCACGAGGAACACAACTTTTCTTTCTACTTCAAACAAAATTTATCATTAATGGTCAAATAAAACGGCCATAACTTTCACAGATACATCAACATACTGTATTGTGAAGGTGTCTGATAAAAATTGGTAAATTTTGGAAAACCTTTTAAAGGTTAAATCAGAAATGAAATGATTTATTTTAACTTTAAAAGAAACAGCATTCTGAAACATTAATTTTCCATTAAGGTCGAATTTAATTGCAATAACTAAGTAAAGGTTATTGACACTATATGTAGCATGCCTACGTGTATCTAACCCAGGAGATTACATGTTAAAATAACAAAATCAATCAGTCCTGAACGGTTTAAAGGGGAACCATATGCTCCGATAAAGATTCATACGGTACTGTTGGAAAACATGGCAGCCTCCAGTGGTCAGTCAAAACATACATATTTGTGGTGGTTTCAATAACATTTATAATTTCCATTATTAGTGATACCAAGACAAAACATATGACCAGAAGTAACAGGAATTATGCACTTTATCAGTAACAGTGATAACAAATGCCAGCGTTTGGTTCCCTAAAAAGGGGCTTAGTCCAAATCCTCAAAATCCAATTGGAATTCTAGCTGTTCCCTCATACCTTGTTGTATTAACAATAAAAATCAAGGGACAGGTTTCGGTTTTTCAAATTTCCCTTTTGTTAAAAAGATATTTACGATTGAAGTGTTCAGATGTTGAATTATCCACTCGACCGCGAAAACCGTACATGTGAATGCAATGAGTTAGTAAATATCACTTTGCATTTTTGCTCTTTACTTGGCCATATAACATCCATTTAACTTGAAATTTTCACAGAACACCCATTGGACATATCAGATAACAACAATATAATTGTATCAACCACTCATCAATTACATAGTTACTAGATCCCTTTAAATAGATAGTTGAGTTTTGGTATATAGAGGGCGCTACACAAAAAAAAAATTGTGAGATAATGAATAACTGAGTGTCAAATTCAAAAGAGCATACAATTTTAATGACAAAATAAACTTTATTTGATCAAAATCGGTTCAGAAATGGCTGAAATATCCATAAACATATTAAACCATTTGTAATAAATGTGGGGCCCCACACTTATTCAATAATTTTGAACCAGCCGTTAAAATTTTTTTTTTAATGCTTCCTCTTTTCAAAAATTTACATTAGAGGCTTTTAAATAGTTGTTGATTATCTCTCTATTTAATCACTATTTCAACAAAACATCACATGCACAATATTTTATTTTAAATGGTTGAAACCGATGAGTGTTTAGAGAGCGCCCTCTTGAGTTTTAACGGCTCTTTTTGAATGATAACAGGCTCTTTACTATTCAAAGTCATTTGTAATTTTGAATTCCTTTCGGGTTATAACTATTAGTTTGTAATATAATGGTGCAGATTTTGGTTACTAAAATTCAGTTTGACCAAAACTGTACTCTCTTAACCAGAACTCAACTATCCCTTTAAACTAAAGAGCTCTACAAATATGAAACCTTTGAAGTGAGCAAGTCAGTCTCTAAGATAAATGAGGCAAGAAATCCTTCAATTAAAATCCTCTTAGCCTTGTTCCACATGAAAAGATGCACTTAATGCTCCAGGTGGAAAATCATTCATAATCTGATTTGAAAAAGCTGTGAAAATCCTGATCTAAATCTAGAGACAATGCTGCCATGATGAAGATAACTAATAACTGATTTTGCATTGGTAACACATTTACACAAAGACAATTAACAAACAGTCCATGAAAAGTCGAGCCACACCAATCTTGCAGTCATTTTTAAGATCCAGCCAACCATTTATGTAAAAGAAAGACATCTAGTGCAGTTCAAAACAACGCCACATATTATGACTTCTCATACATCAAAGTATCACCAAGAAAACCACAATGCATGTTACTGTGATCTGATCATCTTCGTCAAGGCTTCCAGGTCAACATGAATAAATATAAACCACTAGCGATTACATCCTCTGGAAATTCTGATCTAGGAATTTGGGAGAACTACCATCTAGCCAAAAATGTATAATAATAATATTCAAGACAGGCTCAGGAATTTGATGCAAAGGTAAATTGCAAACAAATAAAACAAAAAGACCAAATATACCAACACAGTGCTGAGACACGCTGACTCCAAAATACCTTTCCAAAATGGCACACAATACTGAACATGCATGGTCCATGTGATGAGCATACACAAATGGCAAATTTCAGGCCCATAATATAAAGCCGCCGAACTATATGATGAAGCCCATTTCTAACCCAAATTGACATGCACAAAAAACAAGGAAATTGGCTTCCCCGATTAGATGCTACTTACAAGCAGGAAGTGGCTCCTTCACACGTTAATTGCGTGAAATCTACTTCATTTACATTATACTGGTAACCGTTGTAACATGAATCAGGTCCTAGACATTTATAATTCAATTAACTCACGTACAAATTCCTGTGAATTGAACTTGACCATGACTGAGCTGTCTTTCACAAATCAAGAAGATTGGAGATTTGGGCATATGTAAAGAAACTAGGCTATTTCCTTTTCATTTTTTGTGCAAAAAATACACAATTTGTCATTTATTATTGATCAGAAGGATTACCAATGATTGATATTTTAAAAAATGAAAACATTCTAATTATGAGTTATACACATTCTGCAAAGAAATGTACACAACATGGAGCTAGTTTGCAAGATAAAAAATAAAGATGACAATTTTGTATTGATCAACAAAAAATGCAATTTATAATTAAAACAAAAGTTCAATAAACTGCCACTCAGGTATATAAGTATTACGACTAGAAAAGTGAAAGTAAAAGAGACCACAATACCACACAAAAGAATGCCACAATGTTGCATTTATACTGGTACTGGTACTTACTACCTTCTGCCGTACAGTGTATACAATCCATGAGTATTAACTGTCGTTGAAAAAGTAGCCTACAGTATGTTAGAATATACTGATAAACAACAAAAGCATTCAAAGCTTCAAACATAGCTCCATCCCAGTTTCAGCTTGTACAATGTTGCAATTCTAATGGTACTTACTACCTTCTGCCATGTAAATAATCCATGAGTATTATTAAACTGTAAGTGAAAGAGTAGCCTACAGTGTGTTAGTATACTGAACAACAAAAGCATTCAGAGCTTTAAATGTACATCTATCCCAGTTTTTCCGTATTCCTTGCGAGATGCAGCATGCATTCGAGAAAATGAGACGATGCGGATGACTAAAAATTTCCAGTCGGTTATATTACGTACAGTAGAATACACAATTACACATGTACGTATATTCATGCAAGTGTCTGACCAGTTTTTCATCAAACTCAAATTTGCTATCCCAGCCAGCCAGCCAGCATCCAGGAGCAAGCTATCCTATATAAACATCTTAGATCTCCCCGGCCTGCCTCCGACTCTCATCCCAAAAGGTCAATTAATGCACTCAGAATTGCCTACTTCAAGTAGAGGGTGGTGACTGAATTGATTAAAGTGCCCAATCGTTCGCACCATTTACTTGTACGTACTACAATCATGTAACAGTTAATTTTCTCTCAGAGTAGAATATGAATTATGCTTTGTCGCCTTTGTGTTCATTTTTCATCAAACTCATATCTTTCCAACAAGCATTATTTATTAGCATTTCATCTGTAAAGTTAGCTACCCTATAACTGCCTACTTGAAGTGGATGGCGCTGAATTGATTAAGCGCACAATCTTGGCACCGTTACTTGTATTACTTACTACTAAACCAATATTACAATTTTCTCTCTGAGAAAAATATGATTGAATTTGTTACAAACTTGTGTTAATAGTTATTATCAAACTCAAACCTCTTCAGCAAATATTTTAATGTGTAAAGTTGGCTATCCCATTTAGATCTCACTTAAATCCCTTCAGGACTCTTCATGTTTATTAATGTTCATGAATGTTTCCTGAAGGATTCTATTCCAAGCTAATACATGGTACTGTAGATATTATACAATTTTATTCATGGTTCACATACAGCCCGGATATATCTCGTGGTAAAATAGGCAAGATTTTCATCTCTTAGATCTCATATTCACTGAATGGTATAACACCTTCAAGCGGATATGTTGGATATGAATCTCTGGTTATAATAACTTCATTATAATTCTTTAAAGATCACACGTTATAGATTGATTACAGTTTAATGTCTTAATTATAATACTGGTACTTTGTGTAACTATTTTTCATTCTATTTATTTACTTTTTCCCAATCCTTGTACTTGGTATGATCCTGTTACCCTGAACTCCTTTCCTTGGAAATGCTACATAGTACATGTACTCAATAGAGTACACAATATACAATGCTCAAAGTGTGTCTTACTAAAAATGTACACACCCAAAGTACTGTAAATTATGCAAGCAAAATTCATGAGTCATAGCTCTTTCACATTTTTCGCGATGATTACAAATTTACAACAAGAAATTCCCCATGCACATGAATGATTCTGAGAAGAAAAAGATCATTCCGGACTTTGCTCCAAGTCATAGGTTGCATCAAATACCCAGAGAGCTGGGGAACGGGGAAAAAGAAAAAACATCTCAAGAATATTTAAGTCTCAATCCTCCATCCTTAACCAATAGCTTGTGGGGAACCTGGTGGGTCTGAATCTATTAACTTATGGAATAAATATATTTAGGAGGACACATATAAAAGGGTTAATTTGCCCAGGCAAGGTGACACCTTTTTCACAATGATTTTACAAATTCACAACAAGAATTCCCACGTATGATTCTCAGAAAGAAAAAAATGATTCCAGACTTTGCAATATATATACTAGGTCATAATGTAATACCCAGAGAGCTGGGGAACACTGAGGGGAAAGAAAAACACCTCAGGAATAATTTAGTCTCAATCCTCTACCCTTAACCCATTCCCTTTGAGTTTCTTAAATCCCCATAGACTTTGTAAACAGCTCACCCAGTTCCCGTAGTCAAGGGGTTAACCCACAGCTTGTGGGGAACATTGTGTACTTACTATGTATTAACTCTATAGAATTAACAATATATAGGAGGACATAAAGGGTTAATATACCCAGGTAAGGTGTCACCTGGGTGTTGTGAACTTATGAATACAGGGCGCCAGATGTGTTGAGCCTTGTGTTCACACTTTGCTCTAAATGTCTAGGGCAGATGTGTACAATTTGATTATCATGCTTTCCAGATGCAAGATCTGCAATGCTGATTGGTCATTCATATGTGTAATCAGTTTTAATTCACATATTTGTTATGATTCTTGCAAATAATCCATACTTGAATTCAATTGAATAGAAATCTAACAAATACTGGGTTTTAAAAAAAAAGGGAAATTTGTAATCAGTGTGGTCACAGTATGGATACAGGGTGAGGTAGACTGCAGGCACATGTGTTTCAAAGTTGTTGTTTGTAAATTACAGACCAAGATGGTGTTTTTACTAAGAAGTCTCACACCTTTATGCAGAGCACAATATCACATTATAATTATGCAGTGTCACAAACCTTCAGGAGTAACCTGCATAGCTAGTTTTCACCACTGTGTAAGGTACATTACATTACTAATGTACACATAACGTCGAACAAAGACTGAGAAGGGCGTTTTAATTTATTTTTTTTATTTTTTTTTTATTTTTTTTAAAGATTTTTTTGGGGGGACACCCTAGGCCCTGCAGTCATGTTCAATGCGAATTACACTGGTCTATAAGGCATGACAAGAGCTTGATGTGAGGGGAACATTTATCAACATATACCTTTTTCCTACATAAATGATAGTGGTTAGTAAAACAAAATACAAGTTTTGTAAGCAGTCACACTGCAACTAATTGATTATTCAATGTTCATGAGTAGTGCCTCAGCATTCATTTAATATTACATTTTCTAACCAGTGGTCATACATTTTTCTCATTCAAAAACAGTTATTAATGAATTTAGCATTTTGCATATTTAATGAGCATTGTTATCTAATGAAAACATGAATATTCATGAGCAGCAGTTTTGTAAAAAAAAAAGAAAGTTGGGGGTGCGCCTTATACACGGGTGCGCCTTATACACGGAGTTTTACGGTAATATAAAAAGTGACTAAGCACCCTTCTCTTTCTCAACCGACGATGTGTACCGATTCAAGATCATCCAGTAACAAATTAATATGTACACAAGGCACTTTTTCCTGCAGTACTTCTAGAGTTCAAATAAAACTTTTTTTTAATTCAGTATTAAAATCAATATTAACAATGGACACATTTCATGTAAATGAGTCAGAGTCACAGCCTTCCATTCTACAAACAATGAATAATATGTCTTATTTACATAATTCAAAAGGTGTGACAAAAACATTATATTTATTTAAGGTTGAATTTTTTGTCAAAATGGTGTGACCAACAACAGAGTCAAAAATAGATCTACTACAATGTATACACATTTTGGATAACTTTTTGCACCCTTGTGTCTTTGTCTAGTTTTTAGCAAGTACATACATAATTGGAGACAATTTCCTTTATGGCTCGGTCAGATATCAACGGATAGCGGAAACAAATGCCCAACGAATAGAAAATTTGCGAAATGAAATTATCCGGTGATAAAAGTCGTCTCCATTGCTTTATGTACAAAACATAGAACAACGTACATCACCGGACAAGGAACGGACAAGAAACGCATACGAACGGATGGTAAATTTAGCTCTCCGTTTGACGTCCGTTTACGCAATCCGTTGATATGTGACCGGGCTATTAGGAAGCGTCCTCACTAGGTTGTGTTATGATCAGTCTCCAATCGGGGAATTTCAGCACAAAAAAGACTGAAAGGTGTGTTTGTGCTTGTGCCTTTCAATACTCTTTCTCAAAGCATAGACCGTACCCATTCTAGATTAGAGTGGCCAGTTTTATGTCTATAAAGGTGGATTCCCTGCTTTTTTAATAATGTTTTCTACATGTCAATTATCTGTTTTTAATGGACATGCTAATAACAGCTTTTGTGACTTTATTAAATTTGTTCTTCTTTCTTACTTTCTTGCAACAAAAGTAACATTTCCATTTAATTTCCATGTTAGGAAAAACTTCCAAAGGACATTTTTTTTTTTCCACAGTACTTTTAAGAGAAATTCCATCTTACACTATTAAAATGTGAGTTAGTGTGTTGCACATACATGTATATGAGGATGCTAAAAATATATTTCACATTAGTGTACTGGAAATCATCATGAATGCTGGTCTGTGTTTATAGAGGCGGTAATGCTGCATATTGAAGGAAGGTGCATTCATGAAAGGAGTACAATAACAATCAATGTGCTAAATTGTAAAGGGGGGTTGCCCTCAATTTCTACAGCGCCCACATCACAGCTATTGTGATGGTGTTGCATCACAATAGTGTGTCCCGCTAGGAGTGGGCTGAAGTCCCATTCAGGTCCCTAATAATGTCAATACAGCTCGATGGAGGTGGGATCAATGAATATCTGATTACCTTACATTTGGGCAGAAATATCACATTACCTTTAGATTTAGACCATGATGTAGAAGCTCTTTGCTTTCATAGTGCAGGAAACTGGCCACCCAAAACATACAACAAGTTTTGCATAATACATTCATAAGAACATACAGTGTTTTTACAACGTATTGAAAGTTAAATATATTGTGTTTGTTGTTTCAAGGGGGAGAGGGAGGGGGAGGGGGGGGGGGGTATTATAACCCTTGTAAGCATTCAGGTCAAATGACAACATTTCAATTATTGGTTGTCCAGAGTAAATCATGAATATCTCATACTCAGGAGGCTGGCCAAAACATACATCGAGTTTTGCATAATACATTCATAAGAACATACTGTGTTTGTACAATGTATTTCAAAAGTTATTGTCTTTGTTGTTTCAAGG
This sequence comes from Echinarachnius parma, assembly GCA_037951105.1. Lineage (NCBI taxonomy): Eukaryota > Metazoa > Echinodermata > Echinoidea > Clypeasteroida > Echinarachniidae > Echinarachnius > Echinarachnius parma. Next base: position 36,728 of record JBAMJV010004729.1, read on the forward strand.
GGGAGGGGGGCATCATAAAAGCCCGGTCACATATATCACCAGAAAGCGTAAAGGGATGCCCGACGGAGAGTAACATTTTTAATCCGTTCGTCTCTGTTCTTATGCAGTTCTTGTCCGTTCCTTGTCAGGCGATGTACATTGTTCTATCCGGCGGAACGTTTTGTGCATGAAGCAATGAAGACCACTTTAACCACAGAATAATTTGATTTCGCAAAATAATGTTACATTTGTCGGACATGTATCTGTTAAGGCTATTCGGTGATATGTGACCAGGCTTTAACAACCAGTCTTTTTATGCATACAGGTCAAATAACAATGTTCATTTCAATTCTTGGTGAGGGTAAATCATGAATATCTCATTGTGTTTATTGGGTAAGGATGTTGAGCTCTTATCAATTCAAATGAGCTAACCAAACAGGATATTGGCAGAAACATACCATGCATAAAACATGAAAACATGTCTTGCATTTGGGACTATTTGGGACTGAGTGGCAAACATTTCATTTCATTTCTATTTATTCATTTATTTCAGATAAATACAAAGGTAAAAACGTAGTGTGAACATGCTTGTTGATGGCTAACCCAAATTAACAAAATAAAAAAATCAAGAGAAAAGAAAATACACTCATTTAAGCACCATTGAAAGAGAGGAGCATGACCCCGACCATTTAAAAGGAAATAGTCTTAATTGATTAAAGTGGCCCAGCAAGCCAAATAAATTTCCTTTTTATTACTTTTACCATATTAATCAATTTTCCAGCCTAAATTGAATTAAAAAATAACTAATTTGTAAATTAATACAGTACTATTACGTAAATGACATTTTCACCAGATTAAAAGCCTTCCGTGACTTTCTAAGCCTAGCCCCTGAAATTTCAAGGCATGCCATAGCAGGCAGAAGTTGCATTTATTTAATGGACACCTGCAATGACATCACAGGTCTTTAGTGTATGAATGAATCATTGGGAAGTGATTATTGATTTATTTCTGTTCAAAGCTACATTAGCAACATACTTTAATTTGTATTTATTTATTTCCACAAATGGGTGGGATGGCCCTTTCAGCGGAAACTGATTTTCAAAGGGGTCCCGTACGTACATACATACTGTACATGTGTTTCCTGGCAGTGCATACTGCTGGGGACAATTCATTTGTGCAAACAGAGTAATTTATTAGATGAAGATGTGCATTTCCTTTACACTAGTTTCAATCTATTCGACGGCTAAAATCAAACAACATCACCTAGACCTTAACAGCTACATACTTTTGTGCAAAAATAAAAGCGCAAAATGTGAAATATATTCAGCATATTTGCATTTTATCAAAATATCATCATTATCCTCCCCAGGCCCCACCAACAATCATCATTATCATTGATCATCCCCACTGTCATCATCATCGTCATCATCATCATCATCATCACCATCACCATCACCATCACCATCACCATCACCATCACCATCACCATCACCATCACCATCATCACCATCATCACCATCATCACCATCACCATCACCATCATCACCATCATCATCATCGTCCTGATCATCATCACTCATTACTACCACCACCACCACGGTGGTGGTCACCATATATCCTCCCCATCATCATGGCATCATCTTCATCACCATCACCACCATCATCATCACCATCACCATCATCATCCTGATCACCATCATCATCGTCCTGATCATCACCACTACCACCACCACCACCACCATATATCCCCCCCCCCCCATCATAATGGCATCATCTTCATCACCATTACCATCATCACCATAATCCATATCATCATCATCATCATCATCATCCATATCATCATCACTACCACCACCACCACCATAATCCTACCCATCAACTTCCCCATCATCATCGTCATCATAATCATCACCACCACCACCACCACCACTACCATTACACCATCATAATCATCAGCAACTCTGCATCGTGATTAATTAATTTTAGTACAATGTTAATTAATGAAATACAACTTATTTCCCTTCGGCTTCTGACCCGACTAAGTCAATTATTTTAATTAATTAATTATGACTGAAAAGGAGCAAAGAAATGGGATTCCAGTGGGATCACCAAAGGATAATTACAATAATTGAGCAAAACAAAACACCACAAATTGGTAGTTGCACAGGGATGTCAATAATCATTTAGACAAGTTAGCATGATAGATGCAAAATGAGTTTTCTTACCACATCCCTCGGTGTCCGAGCTGACCGTGGAGGAGGACATGATGGGGCCGGGGATGGGACCGCGCCGGGAAGCTACGGGGACACCCACCACCTGCGATCCCGATCAACAGACACCGGCGCCAAAAGAATCCCTTGAAATTACCAAGCCGAATAATCGCGGTATTCCAACAATTAGGGCAATGACATCAAGTAATCATCATGAACAATATAACACTGGATACAAATAGTGACAATCCCGTCTTTGTTGTAACGGAACTTCATTCCAGATGTGAAGGATTGAAGATGGTCAGTTCGTCATGTCATGTCTTCCTCGTAAATTCTATAACAACATTGTAAAAAGGGGCTGACCAATTTTTTCAAAGTGTCATAGCGCCATCTCGAGGCAATCGCATGTCATGTTTTCGACGGAGAAAAACGAACAGGCAAAAATTTCGCACGAAGTAACAACAATTGAAGTCAAATTGTACATAAATCCATCGCTTTAAAAGTGACACCTCACATTTAAGGACATTTGGATTGAAATATAGAATTTGATTTGATACTTGTCGCCATTTCATTGTTTCTGGATACCGCATCTTACTTCGCGGAATGACGGGTTCGGAAATCGGTTGTTAGGTTAATTGTTGACACGGGTTACGGACGGCGAATTCTTACGGAAACCTCGAACTACGGCCAAAATCGCCATCAATAATTTTCATTTTTACTGAAATTCATTGAACAACCAGGAAGTATGACGGAGGTGGAAGAGAGCGTTCCGAAACAGGAGGTCAAGGAGGAGCCGACAGGGCCAAATACCTACATGATCCGTCCAAATTTTTTAAAGAAGTAAGACCAAATTTACTGAATTAGTCCCACCTATCACTATTTATGTTAGTTAGACTTTTATCACTAGTAATATGGTATCGGGTCCTATTACCGGATACCATTTCTTTACGCCATGAAAACGATCAACATGAAGAACAGAGATATGAATAAAACACAAATAAGTGATCTATATATTCTCAAGATAAAGAATTGATAACTTATTTCATGGAAAAAAGCGGCAAACTTACGCAAATTGAACTTTTACGGCACCCTTTCAAGAAAGCAGAATTTTTTGTAGCGCACAAACCGGGTTGTATTAACCGGACGCACCAAACGTGAATGTTTTGCATGGGAATGTCATTGACATGCGCGCTGCCACTGGTGCGCGGCAAAACGCACGTATAACGCCTCGGGGCGCTTATTTTCTTCGGGAAATGGTGGAAAATGTTTTCTAAACATCGATTTATTATCCTCCGTTAATGCCGACTTTCAAATTCAACTTTCAAAATTCAAACGTTTTTCCTATTGGAATTTGCATGTACGGTAATACAACCCGTTCGGTATTGCAACCCCTTGCTATATACACTGTCACTGCACTGTCAAGACATCATTTTCATGTCACGAGTCGTGCTTAAACATTCTGGTCAATTCTTGTCTTACAATATTGTTGTGTGTACGTAGTAGAACTTCATATGTAGTCTGAAGCTATCAATTTTTTTGTAAATTATTTTTTGTTAACTGTTTGGTCAGCTGCATTATTTTCAGGCTGCAAGTGCAAATAATCGAGCGACTGTTGATTTATGACATGTTTATTAGGTTGAGTTACCTACACATCGGCACCCTAAGATATTTCCGACAGTTTTAGACTTAAAAATCGTACTCATTTCTTAAAACTTAACTCACACAATGAGAAAATAGTGCAGATTCCGATGCGATGATCAGATGTGCGATATATAATTATAAATTATATTTTAAGATATCGTCTTCGAACGCGCGCATTGTTTTTTTAAACCAGCACCCTCTCCACCCCCTCAACTCTCATTGACAATCCACACAATTGCAACTCACAATTTCTTGTGAGTTGTTGGCATCATTTCACAAATTTACAAGTAGCGGACGATCTACGCATTATTTCTCTTCGAAATTTCGACCAGTGCAGTTTCTAAGGGTGGCGCTCATTATCACATGCGTGATTTTTCACAACACGCGCTAAAACAAATTTTAATTAAAAGAAGGCAAAGAAAATGGGATTCTAACGGGAATCCTGTTGGAATCCCATTTTCTTTGCCTTCTTTAAATCACAATATATTTCTGGTCAGTTTCCCTATATGTTTGAATTAAAACAAATTTTACGCGGGTTGTGGGTTTCAAAAAGCAGTGTCGATGTGTAGTACACTTGCCATACATGCAGTGCGTGTGCAGACCTAGACAATATCTACTACTGTGAATGTGCGCTAGACCAATGACCTGCACTATTCATACTCATAGATGTGTGCACACATAGATCATCTTAGATCCCCTTTTTTAACTTAAGTTAAGCTAAGTATCAGTATCACAATTCATGGACGTAACTTCAAATCAACATTTTCTCCAATTATTTGGGTATATTAATATCATTTCAATTTTTTTCTAATTATGACTTTATGTTAACTTTCATTGTCTTGATGCAGGTTTCGTCCGGCAGCAGTGAAGGCTGTGATCCATACTGTGCTGAATGAAGAGCTAACGGACAAGCAGTACGTTGCCGAGGAAACCACCGCATGGTGCAAACACATCAGTGAACAGATCAAAGAGAGGTTAAAAGGTGATTCAAATTGTGCTAGAATTAGACAGAATTGGACAACATATTAGTTTCAAGCCAAGTTAGCCAACTACTAAGGTTGTGGCACATCTACTATAGTAAATGGTCCAATCAGTTGGACCATTTACACGCTGGAGATAGGCATACCACCCATTTGTACACTGTACCGTTGAACGCTGTGTTTTAGGACGCATCGGTAAGGAAAACGGACGGGAAATAATCTTTTTTTCCCTACATTTTGCGGTCTTCAAAACAACAGAGTCTGTAATTATTATCAAAGTATATGAATTGTGGATCACATAAACAAAAGTTTTTGTGCATTTGCTGGTAAATGGAGGGAGAAATCGGCCGCCAAAAAACGTTTTTGTGTTTGATAGTGCAGCAGGCGGAGGTTGATCTCTGCACAACGCTATTGTAATGTATCTATGTGTGGGTTGTGGGGTTAAATTGATATGTTTAAATTATCAAGAACTTTACAAAATTAACAATTTACTGACCATTCTAAGTCATTCAAGGCAGAAAATGGGAGGGTGATCCTTGACACTGGCACAGCAGGGGGGGGGGGGGGGGAGCTCCTGGGCTCGAGCCCCTCCCCTGGCTTATCTTTTAGGTTTATGTTACAAAGCAATAGATTTGATTATATTCATGAGTTTTGTGACTTTAATAGACAATGACTATCAGAGAGTTAAGTTTGTTGCATAGAAACTGTTTCATTTCTTCAAATGTCAATTTGTAAATATTTAATTGATCAATTTTTTTTGTTTTTATTTTTTATTTATTCCATTGCTAGTAATTATAGTTTTTGATAAATTTTAATCATATTCTGATTTACTTTCTACCCCCAGAGCTGGAGCTGGACAGATACAAGTTCATCATTCAGGTTGTGATCGGTGAACAGAGGGGTGAAGGGGTCAAGTAAGTATCAAACTGCTACCATCAAAGATTTTCTCTTGAACTCTCTGAAAGGGGGATCCAACCGCTAGCATTTTTACTATAGCTCTGTTAGTGCCTTTTTTCTGTTACTTCTTGTCGCATATTTCATCTTACCTCTTAGGCTTGTCTTAGGTATACATCACTTGTAATGGAAATAATCAATGTTTTTTAGACCACTTTCATTTGAAACATCTTCCGAGTGTGCAATTAGAAAGTGGGTTAAGTAGCCACTGTTGGTGAGTGTGCTGCTATGACAGTGGTTACAGAAATCAAAACAGATGAAAGTGGTCTAAAAAACATTGAGTATTTTCATTATTAGTGATACCCTAGAGGAAATGTAAGACTAGAAGTGACAGGAATAATGCACTTATAAGTTACAGTAAGCAAAAATACTAGCCTCTGGCTTCCCTTATAAGTTTGTTTATGCAAGCTAGGTACAACAGTTACTTGATGAAAACAAAATCGTTTTTTCATATAATGATTTCTCAATATTTTTTCTTTCTTTGGGGCATTCTCTAAATTCTGTAATCCAAGCTGCAATCATAATAACCAATGGTGCCATCGCAGCTAACTAGTTCCCAATGAAGGCTGATATGGACAATATCAATACCTCCCTCTAGTGGTGATTGAGAAGATTTGTTTGGCAATTTCACACATACAAATATAATTATGTTGTAATAATATATTTTACATTTTATCTCCCCCCCCCCCCTCCCTTCCCTTTATTATCATATTCATGTTCACACAATCATGTATAATGTCATATTTGCACAAATAGTGTATTTGGTATAAATACAAAACAAGAAGACTGAAAAGAAAAACAAATGTATCAAGATATGTCCGACTGGAATCTTATAATCAATAAGAATTATCTCAGAGTTTAACCAAGATTAAAATTTAGAAGTAGTGCATGTACATGTATGTTTTTAGGTCCAGTATTAGATACCCATTAGCAAACAAAATTAAAGGACTCCATTGGATTTGCCGTTTTGCAATTTAATTAACATTGTCTTGAAAGAAGGATGTTGGGGGAAATGTTTTACACATACCGTAAATACCGGCGCAATCGCCGCATCCGCGTAAACGCCGCATGCCGACTTTGGGCATTGAAATTGAAAAAGAAAAATGTGGGAGAAAAGTGCGCTAGGAAAACTGGCGACAAAAAAAGCGGGAATAACGGCGGGAAACCAGAAAATCGGCTGGGAAAATGTGCCAACTTTCGTAACTTTGAAGTTAAAAACGTATCAGATTTCGCAAATATCAGCAAAAAAAGGTGAGAAACCATTCTAGGCCAGGGTAAACGTAGACAATTTGGCTATATAATGTTTTATCACGCAATACAATACAGTGCAATACAAACCAATAGTCCCACACCTGCTGAAATGTGTTGTTTTGAGGCCAGTCAAGAGTGACATTTTGACTATCTCCGCGTACACGCCGCACCCCGACTTTGCAGTGTTTTTTCGAGGAAAAAGTATGCGGCGATTACGCCGGTATTTATGGTACTATACATTGGAACTTTGTTATTAACCTGTTGCCTTTGAGATTCTGAAATCCCCATAGACTTTGTACATAGCCCACTCGGTTCCCGTAGTCAAGGGGTTAAGAGCTCTGATAACAAAAACTCTCTTATAACAAGGTCATGTGGCTGGTCCCTGCCCTTTATATTCTTGGTTTTTTTCCCCTGATAAAACAAGATACCTGATATTTAACAAGGACCTCGTTATATTGAAGTTCTACTGTATATTTGGGAAAACCCATGAATTCATATCAGTAATATATATTGTGTCTGTCTGTATTTATAAGCAGAAGGCTTGTAAACACTTTATATGACAAGCTTCCACACTAACATTTTTTTCTACTTGCCCGTTCGGAAAAGCAGAATCACAACTTTTCAACTTTGACTTGCCTGAACAAAAAACTTACTTGCCCGCTTACTTCTAGATGAGATTCACACATTAAGAATTATATTATTCTTTCCTAGTCGAGCAAAAATTAAGTTGCCCTGTTGGGCAACCAAACTAGACCATTTATGTCATTTTACTTGCCCGACATCAACGTTTACTAGCCCGGGGCAACAGGGCAAGTGCTAGTATCGAGCCCTGCGTTATGACTTTGTTGTCCTCATCAGCTGACATTCCCAGGTCAATTACTGTTTCCTGGTCAGCTGCCCGGATATTGGGAATTTAATCTGGTCATATCAAACTCAGGCCACCTTCTTGCACTATATACAGTTATACATAAAAAGTGAGAATAAGAAAATTAATTTCTTGTTCTAGTATGCAAGAACCAAAAACGTGAAAACATGTAAAGGTTATAAAGTTAAGACCTTTTTAAAAGCATTTTAACTTCAATTATACATGCCATATACTATATAGTAACTTTATTGCTTAAAATAACATTTTATTAATGGCATTGTCTAGGTGACTTCCTATGTAAATTAAGGCTTACAAGTGCCTTTTTTTCTATTTACATAATAAATGGAAATGGCATGCCTACAGTGGACCATTGAGGGTATTTGGGGCTCCCCATTCTGATTCCTCTCCAGTGCCTAGTGATTTTATTTTCTGATACATCCCCCCCCCCCTACCTCGGGGGGGGGGGGGGGGGGGTACTCGTGTATATTTGCAATATGGTATGTGCCACTTCAAAGACCACCTTTTTCACAGCTGATCTGGCCACTCCTAAGGGTCTCATTTTCATCAAGAAAGGCTGATTGGCCCACCTAAGGGTCTCATTTTCATCACGTTTTGTAGTTGACTGCCCCCCCCCCCCCCCCCCCCTGCTCCTTAGACCCTCCTTTAGAAGTTGGCTGAGGCACATCCCCACTCCTTAGACCCCCGTTTTGAAGTTTGCTGAGGCACAACCCCACCCCCCCCCCCCCCCCCCCCCCCTCTCTCTTTAGCCCCCGTCTGGTTACACCACTGGTAACACCACTGGTAAATGGTGAATGTTTATTGTTCAATGACGTGCCAGAAGTATGCTCATTGTTTCCTCCGGTATCATTATTTTGGGTCATTCAGCATGCCTAATAAATTTTCTGATAAACCCCCCCCCCCCCCCCACCCCCCATTCCCCCTCTCTTTTAGCCCCCATCTGGTTATACCACTGGTAATGGTGAATGTTTATTTATTCTTCAATGACGTGCCAGAAGTATATACTCATTGTTTCCTGGTATCATTATTGTTTTCAATTGGTCATTTAGCATGCCTATTAAATTGACAGGACAGCTATCGAGCTCAGTTGATGACCTTAGAGTCAGTGCAGGAAATGGCACTTATATATTTAGACAAGCACCTATTAACATGACAAATTATTAAGAGTATATATTTTATAATAAAGAGTACATATGAAACTATGCTGTATAAATACTGAAACCTGCTGTGACCACGACCACGTATCTAGACTCTGTAGGGGCAATTCATGTGTAGATGAACCTTTCTATGAAGACCACTTTCTCTATCTTTTTAGAGGTCTCTATCAGACTTGGCATAATTAAGTGTTGTAGACTGGCTTAGAACCATATTTGTACTTTTTATGGGGAGTCACAATGTATAAATGTTTGTATTTTTGAGTGAGGCTCCCAACAAACACACACACACACACAAACAAATACCACACCGCCCTCTACATCCATGTTGCCACCTAGAACACTGCACAGTAAATATTTATATAAATATTTATATAAATATATTTTTTGTTAAACTTACTCAAGGCGCTACAACACTACACAAAACAAAGAACATTCAACAATATTGTCTCTCTTCAAAATTTAGCAAATATGAATTGGGTAAATAAAAATGTGGACTATAAAACATTACAATTTTATTACTAATAATAATAATAGGTTTGACGCCGAATGTGTAACAATATAATTCTTTAAGTGCTTTACACTACCATTACCCCATTCATAAAATGCAATGCAAGCCCGCACACATTATGTGCACCATCTCCACTCCCTGGGGAGCATTCTTTCATGGCAATGTATATGAAATGCTCTTTATTCTCTGTATGCTTCCACACACAGGATGGGCTGTAGATGTTTCTGGGATTCCGACACAGACAACTACGCACAGGACATCTACATGAGTGTAAGTTGCGTTATCTTTCTTGTGTGATAAATGTTCTTGTTTAGTGAACGTTTTTCTAATAATAAATTTATAATAATAATAATACTTATAGCGCATAATATGTAAACATCTCTATGCGCTTTACAATCAAATTAATTAGCAATTCTACTAGCAATTTCTCCAGGCTGGAGGAGGTCAAGGAGAAGAAGAAGAATTCAAAAAATTTACATTCATATTAACATTCCAACTATCATGATAAACTCATTTCATAAACTTAAGTGTTTCTTGAGCCCATGATTGCCTGCCGCTTTTATAATACATTTTGAAAATGATATTGTTTGTTTGTTTGTATTATGGGGATTTCATACATTGGATTGAGTATTCATCTTTCAATGCAGAAAGGCACAATTGGGTTTAATTTCCAAACTAGTATGTAATGTTTTATAGTCTACATTTGTTGCTGTCAGCTAGGAAGCCACCTCCTTATTCTTCTGTTATTTCAGTATCAGTTGGCCGACAAGCATTATTCTATATCAAATTGCTCATTTTTTTTGTGTACAGTTTATGGAATAATAACAAAATGTTATTCTCCTTTTCTGATAATAATAATAATGATCATTCGGGTCTCTGGATATCAATATTATAGTTTGTTTTCTTTATAAATGTCATTAAAGGGATAGTTGAGTTCTGGTATAAAGGAGAGTACAGTTTTGGTGAAACTGAATTTTAGTAACCAAAACCTGCATCATTACATTACAAACTAATAGTAATAACTAGAAAGGAACACACAATTACAAATGACGTAATAAAGATCGTGTTATCATTCAAAAAGAGCCGTTAAAACGTAAGAGGGCGCTCTCTAAACACTCATCGGTTTCAACCATTTTGAATAAAATATTGTGCATGTGATGCTTTGTTGAAATAGTGATTAGATAGAGAAATAACCAACAACTATTTAAATACCTATTTTGTGACTTTTTGAAAAGAGGAAGCAATTTTTGAATTTTTAACGGCTGGTTCAAAATTCTCTAATAAACCTGGGGCCCCAGCTTTATTACAAATTGTTATATTTATGGATATTTCAGCCATCTCTGAACCGATTTTGATCAAACAAAGATGATTTTATTATTTAAATATTATGCTCTTTCAAATTTTACACTCAGTTTTTCATTACCTCGCAAAAAAAATAAGTAGTCTAGCGCCCTCTCTACCAAAACTCAACTATCCCTTTAATTAGTAAAAAGTAGTAGTAGAATTAATTATATCCTAGTACATGTTATTGCAGTAATTAATGAAGGATATCCGGTATGAGAATCAAAGTTAATTTACAATATAATTAATATGATTAACCACAAAGGCTCTAAGTATGATACAGAATTGAAGGTGTCCGTGATATTTGGTCAGTTACCCTGATTGTTGACTCATAGTTGCATGCCCTGACCAGATGGGTGGGAGGCCGGATTACCTAGACAATGCACTATGCACAATGGATATGGATCAGTCGATCAAAAGGCACCCAAAACAAATTAATAGCTACTTATGAGGTCAGATTTTCCTCTCTTTGTATACTTGTAGGAAATAAATGAACAAAAATAGTTTTTTAAACGACCAGTGTCATGTTTTACGTGTATGATATATATATGAATCTGAAATTTTATTTTTGTATGTAAACATTTTGTGAGTGTATCAGGTTGAATATGAGTGTTGAGTATTGTGTCACATCAAACAGATTTTACGAGGGCTCTTTTGGAGAATGGGGGGAGGGGGCACTCCTAAACATTTCACAGGCTAATTTTTCACGTTTCGGGGGCTAATATTTCCCCAAGCCCCACATATTTTGTTTCATTGCTTATGGTTTGTCTTCCGAGAGTGAATGTATAAAATGGACCAAAACAAGCTAACACTTGACCACAAATGGCAGGAATTGGGCTCTTTTATTTTTTTATTTTTTTTTGGGGGGGGGGGGCACTTTAAAGGGGTAGTTTAGTTTTGGCACATCGCAATTTTTTTGTGAGGTAATTAAAAACTGAGTGTCAAATTTGAGAGAACATGCAATTTTAATGGCAGAATAAACTTTATTTGGTCGAAATCGGCCCACAAACGGCTGAAATATCAATAAATGTATCTGATCTTTTAATTATTTGGGGCACAAATAATTAACGGTTTTTTCAAAAAATTCAAAAAATGCTTCCACTTTCTCAAAAAATTTCGAAAGTGTTATTTAAGTAGTTGTTGATGTTCTCTCTATAAAATCAGTCTGGTAATAAAACATCACATGCATTATTGTCTATGGAAAATGGTTGAAACTGACGCCTTTAAAAAAGCGCCCTCTCGTGATCAAAATGGCTCTTTTTGAATGATAACATGCTTTTTACTTAGTCATTTTGCAAGTTTGTATACTTTTCGAGCATAGTGGAGTTATTACTATTATTTTTGAAGGTTATTGTCCAGGTATGGTTACTAAAGTTCAGCCTTACCAAAACTAAACTACCCCTTTAAACAATTCATGGACTATAATTTTCCCTGAGCCCCCACATAATTCTTTCTCTGTTTATTGTTTGTGTTCCGATAGTAAGTGCAATAATATAATGGACCAGGGCAAGCTAACACCAGAGACCAGACCACGACTGGCAGGAAGGAAGGCAGAAATATAAAGTCATCTTTCCTGTTGGAAAGAGAAATGGGAAAGTTCAGAAACACATGTACCTACTTATATGTAAATAGAGTATAGACTGGTTTACTTGATGCAGTATTATCTATCAAACTGAGAGTTACAGTAGGACCACTGGACCAGTGGCATATCGTTTTCAGACTGATGGGGGGGGGGGGGGGTTGCACGCAAATGATTTGGGAGCACACCTTATGTATATCTCTGTTCTTACACAGACTTTCCCCTAAGTAAATGTATTTCATTGTTTGGGGGCAATTATTTTGGGGGAGGGGGCATGTCCCACTCCCCCACCCCTGAGCTAAGGTCTTTGGAGAATGCCTGATACACTAAGAATGCATAATCTTTTATGAATTTAACCATTGGATTTCTAGCAAATAATCTCTTCTTCTATTTTTTACAAATTAAGAGTTATGTCAAATTAGTTTATTTCAACGTGTGAGTATATACTACTGGCTAGCTCCTGTAAAGTATCCAATTGTGTGATCACACTAAATTAGTAAAAGTGTACTTGATAAAATTATAAATTAATATAATATATTAGGTACGTGTTTCACATGTCTTTAATTCCTTTCTTTATATATTTTTTTTCTGTGCAATTGTCTGTGTCATTGTTACCTTTAGAAGTCCCCCTCCCTTGTTGTTGTTTTTTCTTTCAGTACAGGTATTCTCATATTCCTGTATTCATTCAGTCAGATTTGTACATAGAATATCAATCTTTTACTTGTGGGAATTAAGCCTTTTGCCTTTGAATATATATATGCAACCAGATAAATCGGGTATGTAAAAGTCTTTAAATGGATGTAATCTGGTTTAGGTCATAGTAGAAGAACCAGTGTGTAAATGTAACTCACTGTTGAATCTCCAAGCTTCCTTGACCCTAATAAGAAATTTTAAACGTTACTTGCCAACATGATGTACATGGAATGTGTAGTACAGTGGAACCTCATTATAAGGAGCTCTATATAATAAAACACTTTTTTTTATTATATAACAAGTTAATTTTGCTGGTCCCAGCCCTTTATATTCTTCTCTTTTTTTTTGGAATTCTGATTGTTGTCTTGGTCCCAAGGACCAAGGAAGAGGTTCGCCTGTACTTTCAAAAGCAGAAGAAATTGTATTTATGTTTGAATGTGTGAGACAGTGGCGTAGTGGCAGAAAAAGTAGTTTGAAAAAACAAAGAAATACATAAGGTGTGCCCCCCCCCCCAATAATTGTGCCCCCAAATCAGTCTGACCAAGCTATGCCACTGGTGTGAGAGGATATGTTCGCTTGCATGTTTAGGTATCCATTTATAATAAGAACTGGATGACTTAATTCCAGAAGATTGTCTGGAGGTCTTTTTGAATTATCCTCTTTGGATTCAACATTCTAAAAGACTTTCTGAGCCAAATTTGTTGAATTGAATTGCTGTTTGCTGTCCAAAAATTAAGTTGCAGCTGGTGTGTCATTGGAGAATGTCTCAGACTCTCATGTTTGATCATGTTTAACCGTGTTATGCACAATTGCGAACAATTATGACACAGAATGACAGAAATTACACAGAACCCTTCTAATTTGTGAGTTTGTGTACGCCATACTTTTCACTTATTATTCTCAAATCAACAATTTTGTTTATCCAAATTAATGTTTAAGACCAGATATTACCTACTTATATTTTCATTTTATATGAAGAATTTTCCACCTTCATTTCAAACAATTGTCAACATTGTCAATTGACTTTATAGTTGATTGTAAATTTAGTTGAGATCACAGCTGGATGATAGAAAGCAGACATAAGTACTTGTGTCTGTTGAATGGCAATGTTTGGTTGTTATTTGTTCAGTCAGTATAATATCACATGGTTTGTCAGCAAAGGTCGTGTTTTGATTGTGTCTTGCACTTTTCATGCATGTCTCAGAAAGTGAGAAAGATTGAACAAGATATACCTAATGCATTGTAACTTTTGTTACAAAGTCTGCAATGATTTTCTTCTTTTTTGCAGAAGCCTGTGAAAGCTAGCAAATGGAGAGTAAACTGTTTCCCCTTTTTGTTTGTATATTTTGTTGTACCTAAAAAAAGGGGAGCTGTAGAATTAAGTGAACTTTGTCAAATTCAACCAAAATTGCTTGGATCTTTCCCACTTCTCTTGTATCTTGTTCTTTGGCTTATGGTAACAGAAGAATGGAATGGGTTTAGATTTTTCAAATGCTTCCCTTATTAAGGAGATATTTATAAAGATTAAAATTGAAAGTATTCTGGGACGCTTTCAAAAGTATTAGATTTTGTATATGGCACTGGTTTTTTTAAAGATGCCAAATGTGTCAACCAACATGGTCAAAATTGAAATTAAGTGAACTAACTTCAAACATGTTTTTTTAACATTGACACAACTTATATTTTCGTGAAATATAGATATCTGGGCTTAATCTATCCCCAATTCTGCGAAATATCTATGGACATTTAGGATTTCCTATATTTAAAAGAAAAATATGATATATTTTCACATTGCCATACTAAAATCCTACTATTCCAAATGGCATTACAAATAATACAAATAATTAAAGTGGGCTTCTGACATCATGTGTGCCATTTTTGGGGCTTCTGTTTCTTAAATTTTAGTTTTTAGGTCATTTTAAAGTGAAAAATAGCCTTAAAATTTGAATTTTGCAATTTGAAGTTTTTGTAATGCAAATATTTTTTACTGTTGTTGGTTCAAACTTATTGTATGGAAACAATACATGATAGGACATATTTACATGATATAAAATTGGAGCAAGACACTTGCAAATAAAATTCAAATTTGATTCTTGTATGTGTTTCGGACGTTACACATTGTTAACATTTACCCTTTTTTTTACACTTCTATGACCAGTTGTGGTTTAAATCTTTGCTATTTTGGAATATTTAAATACAGAAAATATATGTTTAGATGTAAATCTATCCAAATTCTTCTTTGAAATGGTCAAATTAACTTCATAGCACAGAAAGGGGTCTTCTATCAACCATAGACATTATAGTACAGTACAGTACATGTAAACTTGATTTATATATAATTATATGTTCAGATCTCCAAAGTAGAGACAATTTTAAGGGTTTTAGTGAAATTATGAAGTACTGTGTACCTAGTACTACAATAACTACAATTTGAGAATTGTGATCTGTAATTTATTGTAGTAAAGTTGCATTATGTTATGACATACCCTATTTTGTTTCGGACGTTACATGGTGTTAACATCACTTCAAAACATATCTTAACTCGCTTTGTTTGCACGATTTTGCAAGCAAAACCCATAAATATGTGCATTAATTGAACTCCCAACGAAAGGGATAGTGAATGAAGTCCATATTGATAGACAAAATCCAAGATTTTGTACAAATATTACATGCAATTAGAAACTGTAATTAATATACAGTCAAAGGATGATCGATGTGACTTTCCAGAGTTTCCTTCATCATTTTACAAAAGATAAAAGTATATGTAAATTGTACAATGACATACATTGTATATGATTTGAATTTTCCATTTTCTTATTTTGATAAAACATGAAGCTCAAACTAATTTTATCAAACTATTATCGAAAATTAGAATAACTGTCATAAATGCATTACTGATCAATATGATATTAGCAAAACCTCAAATTCAAGTTATAATGGCACATGTACAGTACACTTGTATGTACCACATAAGGTTATGGTCAAGAAAATATATTTGTTCCAGCAGATATGGTTACATTTTTCAAACATAGCTGACTTGCGCAAAAATGTAATTGATCATAAACCAGTAATGTTCTGGAAATTGCCTTAAGAATAAGATAAGGAATTATCTTGGTGTACATGTACTGTACCTATAGTTTACATGGCATATGCCATATAGTATTTCAAAACTAACTTTTGTTTTAACATGTGGATTTTTTTAATACAAATGATTAACATTTTAATTAGTGTCAGTAAAACATGTGGATCAACGCAGATTATTTTCTTCTTATCAAGTTTAAGTATATGAAAAAAACATGTTTTGCAACTTTGAGTACATTTAGCATAGTTATACTGTACTTTTGTATACCACTAAAAGGCTCTGTTAATGAAAATGTCTATATTTCCACTAAATGAACAATGAAACAGAGACTTAACATTTGTTTCTTATAGAACATTATAAAGGCAATCAACCTAATAATGCATTTGATGTGATACAAAAAAACAAAATCAGTATACATGTAGTTTAGTGTGTACTTTACAACATGAACAATTATGGGGCAAAAATAGCAATTCCTCACATTTTATAAATAAAAGTTCCTTCCCAGAGACAAATAACTGATAATTTATTTTTCAAAACACTTTTGCTTGGAGCAGGAAGCATATAGATCATGAAAAATGTAGATAATACTTTTTTAAATGTTCCAAATTGAATTTTTTGTGCAATCAAAATGTGTGTTAACACCATTTTGTAACGTCCGAAACGAGCTCACAATACCATACAAAATATTCTGTAAATGGTAAACAAAATACAGGAGTTGTTGCAGCAGGTAGTGTTTCAGTTCCACAAAAGAAAGGTTATTGTTCCAAGTAGATTAGTCATATCATTCACTATATCAAGTGTCTTGTAAATCTTTAGTGGTTACAAATTAGCTGAGAAAAATCGATGAAAAATTGGTGAAAATGTGGATTTGGGGCAGACTAAGCATCTAAATGTTATTAAAGCATCATGTATTTTGATGATTAGGTTTCATTTACATGATCTAAATGAATAATAATAACCATATATTATCATTTTGAAAATAAATGCACTAAAATATCAATTTTGTGTTAACAATTACCCCATGTAACGTCCGAAACACATTTGTTTACATTGGTTGATCTCAAACATTTGTTTTGGCAATTAATTACCCAATTCATGTGTAAATTTGTTTCAAAATGAATACTATTTTATATTATGATGATTGATTCATATAATGTGCCCTTTCCTGTGACTTATGAGCTTATAAGTTACATTTTTGGTTTCGGACGTTACATTTGTTTCGGATGTTACAAATGTTAACGGAAAGTTAACTTTAAAAATATAAAAATAATACAATAAGTTATTGCATTTTTTTTTTCTGTGATGGGAAGGTACATCAAGTCTCTTCAAAACTGAGATAAATAATTGTTTGTGTTATCCCCCTTTTAAAAATTATTTCTAAAGAAATATTGTTTCGGACGTTACAAAATTGTTAACGGAAAATGAGAGCATGTGTGCATTTCATGTTTTTTTTGTTTTTTAACCGCTGGCTTAAGAAATCAGTCATTTCCCTTTTAGGCAATATGATGAGGAAACTGTTAGTTCAATTTTCATACTGATATCATTTCAATAAATTATGATACTGGTAGGGGTAATGAGGGGTTAAATTGTTAACGGAGGATGTAACGTCCGAAACACCAATTTTGATGGCATTGTACTGTCAAAATATTACTTTACATATTAAGCGCCGTTAATTTTCTGAAAGTTTAACTCACACTCGTTCATAATTATCAACAAATAAAAAAACAAAAAAATCTGTTAGTGTTTTTTTATACCTGAACATAATTGAACCCATTTTTGGTTGACAAATTTCCGTTAACAATTGGCCCTTTAGGGTTATCTGACCTATATAAAGGGAAGTCCAAATATTTTCGTTAAGGTATGGGAGATCAATCTAGGTGGATGCTATAAGAAAATACAAAAATAAGTTTTCAGTTCAGTATGTTTTTAAAAATACAGGCCCTCAAAGTGCCATTAAGCCTTTTGGCACCTTTAAAAAAACCAGAGCCATATACTTTGATTGTTCAAAGTATCTAAATTTGGATACTCCACTCGAAAGTTCTGGATAAAATCTGACAGATTAATTTTCACCTTTTTTACTTAGTAAACAGTGTTATTTTTCTACAAAACACTAGTACACATTATACGGAAGGGTCTTAACGATGATACAGTAGTATTGTATATGATTGACATCTCAAATGTCACTTTTGGACAAATCTTATGAAGATAATTAATTAATAGATCACTTTAACGTTGAGAAGAGGGAAACTGATTCTAGGGAGTAACGATCATGTCATGCCTTTTGTCACTTTCAAGCACTAGTTCAGTTGTCGATCAGCATCCGCGATATAAAGCGCATACAACAAAGTTATTTGTGGAACAAGTCAAGCATATATATTGGTCATGCCCATGAAGCCAGAAACCACAAGTTCATTCTAGGTGCTCGCAGTAGCAGAACAGTATTTTTTGTTCCCTGTTGGTGGAAAGTTAATCCAACCAAAGGATCTACATTGATTACACTGTAAATTATCTTTCCCTGACCATTGTATTTGTCTATACAGTATTGCTTCATTGAGTACAATGACCAAGGTATGGTTTTCCCACAGAATAAATGCAGCACTGTATATAGTGCAGTATGTAGGATTTAAATACCATACACCTATTTTGCAAAATATACAAGTACAATTATAGTTGGTTGAGAAAGATAATGGTGCTAATAAAGTCTATTTAGTACTTTGGAACAATTAAACCCTCCTTCATATGCACACAGACATAAAAAGTCTAATAGCAACACCATTATAATACCAACAAAAAGAAGTTTGGATAGATTGATCTGTTACAGAAATTATATCAAACATCCCACCATATATTTCAAACAATTGACCCCTAGCTATCTCTTTGCATTTTCAAGAGGAATTTAATAAGAAGTGACAGTTTGACAGTTATATTACAAAACTCTTCCCTGAATGAGGCACGATGTAATACTAGTTAAGTAGTAGCTTGGGCCCATATTCATGAAAGCCTGCTAGCATAGTTCATTGCTTAGTCTATTTTGGATGACGTGGCTAAGAATTATACACAAGATATTTTAGTTGCTAACTAAGATTATACTTAGAGGGTACCTAAGGCTTACCCAGTTGACCCTAGTTGGGGACTATAGGAAGACTGTTTGCTGCTCAATAAACTGCACATTTAAAATCCACTTAGCAAGGAACTAAGCTAGCAGGGTTTCATGGATATGGAGCCAGGTTGATGACTAGCTTTAGGACTTAAAATCCTTTAAAACCAATGTTCCCTTATATAACTATCACCTCTCAATATGATGTATGTGTTGCCTACATGTGAATAGGTTTTGTTTCCTTGAACAAAAAATAGGGGCACAGTTTTAACAGAAGCCTAGATAAGCTTGATGAGTAGCTTTAATCCATGTAATGTAGCGGTTATTCATTTTACCCTCATCTGCCCCTCCATTCACAAGTTATCACTTTCTGGACCCAGCCCACATTTGTCATATATATGAGCTTCTTTTTCTCCAAAGGGAGAAGAATTAGCTAGAAGGCACACATAAACAAAGTGAAAGCCTTTTTGACACTAGCACTTGCCCTATTGCCTGGGACAAGTACAAAATTGATGTTGGTGCAGGTAAAATTTCATAAATGGCCTAGTTTGGTTGCCCAATCTAATCGGGCGACTAAAGTATTGGTCAACTATGAGAGAATAATGTAATTCCTTACTTGTAAATCTATAATCTAGACGTAAGGGGGCCAAGTAAAATGTGTAAAGAACTATGATTTTACCTGCCCGCATGCGCTTGTAGAGGAAAATGTTTGTGTGGAAGCTTTTTTATTATTTTTTATATAAGATGCAAATGTGAACAATAGCCCACCAGAGCACTAATTGTAACTCTAAGAGGACCAATCAATGGTCCAGTCTGCATTAATATCAATACTAAGAACTACTTTGACAGGAGGTGACCATGTGCTCGGCCTTTAAAGGATTTAAGACCTTTGGTTGTTATGTTGCCAACATGATCAGGAAGCTTGCTTTATGTCACGTTGTGTCATCATGTCATTTTTAAAGCATTTTATCCTCGATCACCTCACCTGCCCCATCATTAAGAAGAGGAAGTTAAAAGGGGCACAAAATGAGTAGCATCAGTAATCGAGCAATTGTCTGCTGATCTGTATGTTATAATATATATGTCTCATATGATTCACCTGAGATCCAAACAGAAGGTGGCACCCACCTGTCAGTCCTTAAATCTTTATGAATCCCAATCGAAGGGGCGATGTCGATGATTAATTGAATTATGACCTTGCACCCCTTCTATAGATGAATGTAATAACTAACAATTATTATTGTGACTGTCTTAGAATTGAATGTTACATTTAGTAACATGTATGCATAATGGCATCTAAAGTGCCTAAAGCATAATACGAGTTTGTTATCACAATGTTAGAACATTTACCTTTCTTTTTGTTTATCTTTCTAATATTGTCCATGCATTCAATAGTTATGAATTTGTCTGCATTTATTACACATTAATGATAAAATATATGAAAAAGTGGAGTTTGTTATCACAATGTTAGAACATTTACCTTTCATTTGGTATATCTTTCTAATATTGTCCTAATGCCCTGCCATGCATTCAATGGTTATATATGAATTTTCTGCATTTATATTACACATTAGTTAATTGTCATAAAATCTGAAAGAGTGCCTGACATGAACCCTTCAGTGACCTACCTATTAAATCATAATCGGCATGGAAATTAGTTACTCGTGACATATGGCAATAGCATCACATTTCCAGTGGTAACCGAATTACCCAACCTACCATCCTGTTACTGGTCCATAATTTGAACTTTTGAGAAGTTCATTCATAAAATTGCAGTTCATATTTCAGAATTCACGTACTGCTTGCAGAGAAAGAACGGGTCCTGGATATCCTGATTTGAACTTTACATTTGATTAGTATCTTTAAAGCATTATATCATGTTCATTTAGCTGTCACACTGCAGACAAGAAGGAAACAAATCAGGAATAACTATTACGATTATTAATAGGTGAACTTTTGATCAGCCTCACTGATTTGGTACGAAATATACTGGTCTACATTGTATACTCATATACAGTCAAACCTGTGTATAGTGACCAACTTGAAAGGGAAACAAGAAAAGTGGCCACAGTAGACAGTTGACCTCTATTTTAGGGACCATATTAGGGAACACTTTTGGTGGCCACTTTAGACAAGTGGCTGCTATAGACAGGTATGTCTGTAATGGGTAAATCTGTTGGGAATAATGATATTAGCAATATAATAATATTCTATTTATAATGACTGAAATGATTATGATAATGAGCAACTTGAAAACAACTTGCTCCCAAATGTTCAATGTCTCACCATCTGGTGCTGGTATATCCAACTGAGTGAAATCCTCTTCCACTATGGTGTCCACGGACGGGACATGGCGGCGGCCATATTTAGCCTGCTTTGTCTTCTTCTTCAGGCCCAGGTTCTTCTTTAACCTGAGTTTCCTCCCTTTTTTCTTCTTCTCCTTTACCTCCTCCCCCTGCCCTACAGGACTCTCTGTTTTGTGTGGCGGCTGCATTTGGAGTCTTCTACTACTGATGCACGGACAACTTTTCCACAACAAATCCTCGGGAAGGTATTATTCCAAAGATCAGCGATAGTTCAGCGCCACCGCAACAGTCCCTGGAGTCATTTTTTTAAAAACAGATTCAAAATAAACAGTGTGTCATTAGTTGTGGTTAGACTGGGAACAAAAAGTTCAATAGGGTATAATCAATTAATAAGCTGAACAGTCTCTCTCGCCTGTGCACGAAAAGTACCAACTTTGATACACTAGCTGTTTGTAGCTTGAAACTGTTACTAAATTATGACATACTGTATGTTCTTTTCGGTAATATTAGGTCAACAGAATGTTAACATTTTCATAAAATTATAGAAATTTAGGAACATTTAAACGATGACTAAAATGTGACATTTTGGGGTATACAATCCCATTGTTGTGATGTACAAAGAAATTCATGAATTGTTGTATTAAGAATAGATCGTCATAATTGTTTGTCTATAGACAGTTTCTTAATGGTATATATGGAACCCAAACCATTCAGTGAATCTAAAAGTTATCTTTGTTTAAAAAATAAAACAATGTTAGACCCCCAATTTGTTATGTACTTTGTACAACAATATAAAGAAGTAATTTTGTTGTATGAACTATTTATAAGATGTTTTCACAATATAACAAGAAAGTTCAATTTCTTAATGATAGAGATCAAATCTCACTGAACTGTATATATTTATTGTTTTAATATTTTCATGAGAATACAGAGTCATTTGTGAAAATCAGCTTTCCATTGCCATTTCTACTATTGACTCTAGTTGCGCCACATGTGTTAATTAAAATTGCCTTTAAATGATTTTGTTTTGTACAAAATATACCAATTATACATTTTGACATGTGATGATTGGAATGTTCAGAATGTTTGATATTGTCAATGAAAAGTAGCTCATTTTAGGCTGAAGAGGTTCAAGAAGTTTTTCCAAAATTATGTTTAAACTCCAGTCATTAGGAATTTTTCTAATATAACATGTGATTTACCAGTCAGATGAAGCTGTTTAAAGATCATTATATAAATATCCATTTCAAACTTTTAATCACAATACAAGTATTTAAAATGGATATCTTAAATGAATGACCAATACAGATGAACTTTTATACTAATTCTGTAAGATGTTTAAAACATATCCACATGAAATTTATATCTGATATATAAATCTAGTTATTATTTTATTTTCTACTGCTTGCATGAGTATTTATGTTGAAATTTCCATGGTTTTCATAGTCAAGCTACAATCAGTTATTCATGCATCCTCTTTTTTTCCTCAATGAAATCATTAAGACTAGCTGTACCCGCGGAAATCCGCGGGTTTGTGTGAGAGAAAGGCGATAACGACATAACGACGCTTTAAAACTATACTATTCCCATAGCCATCATTTTAAATAGTGAGACAAAATAGACACGGGCAACTAAATCCCGCCCCACAACCCGTCGGGGCCCTGGTCAACAATATACATCCGGCCAATGTATAACAAAATCATGATGGTTTCAGTACCCATGCAAAGTTATCCCCCATATTTCATAATTATGGTCCACTACATTCATGTTCTTGATAATATAGTAGCTTCGCCGCTGCTGCCCCCCCCCCCCCCCCCCCTCCCCGCGACTCCAATTGCCTGCATGGCACATAACCTCGTGTCTTCTAATCCGCGAGGGTTTTTTTTCAGTGAAAAGCCATCACGATTTTAAGAACACAACGACCTCTGAAACTAATTTAAAACGTCCCTATCCACATGGTTTAAAAACGAAAGAGACACAGGCGTGCTACTCCTCCCCCACCCCGCTCTTTTGCACATGTCATTGCGATACATCCTTTCAGTGAACATGATAAACCCGACCCATCGGATATCCCCGGTACACTCTGTTTAAATGTTACAAATAATTATAATAATGAAAATACGATGAAATTGTATGCATGACAAACTTATCAAATACAAACACATGCGCTTGATGCGTTTTCGTTGTTTTATTTTTTGTTGCGAAGTTAGTAGGCAGGTAGGGGGGGGGGGGGTGATCGCCTTTTCCCCTTTTCCAAATCTGCAGGATAGTAAAAGTTTGATTTCCAATTTCAGTATCATCCCTTGTTATACGTTTATCATAATGTGAAACCCGGGGATATATTGCGATGGAGGGAACGCTTACAGCTGTCTCTTCATGCATTTAATAAAATGACACTCTTTATAATCATTTTGTATTATCAATCCTGAACGGATTGCGAGATGGTATATCCTTCTTTCCTTGTGCGTGTTGTAACACATCTTGCCACAGGGTGGCGATATTGCACATTATACCATGGAGCGATTTTAGCAAGATTAGCCGATGCCCTGGTCAATGTATAAATACGAAAGAAACTCGCCTCAACCATTGTTCCCCCCGTTCTATATTCACTTCAATGCACAATTGCACCGTGTACAAAAGGATTAGCTCGCTCGCTCAGCTGTGTACAAAGCATGTGGGCTCGCGAATAACACACGCAAAACAACCATGACGAAACTATTGAACTAAGCTACTATTACACTCGTTGTCGTTACAGTGCGTTGTCAATTTCAAACTTACGGATCATATGGACCATTTGCGTGATAATAATAATTTATATTTATCCAAAACTGGACAGTTTTGCAACTCGTAAACTTTGAATTGTTTCGTAATATATATCTTGCTTTTTAAACTCCGTTTTATATTCGTCAAACAAAGTTGCGGAGGTAAATCGGTGGTCATTGATCGGCGCCTTAACTTTAGCAACCGCATTGCTGACTTTCCCTTTTCTTCGATCTGGAGGACGACCACGGGGCGGGAGCGACTCGGGAATACCTTATTGTCCTCCGCAAAACGTATATCCTTCGATCCCGACGGTCAGGGAGTCGCCGAATTCTCGGGGTGAGGATATCTCGAGTGGGAGGCATTTGGGGGGTTGAAGCTTACCGTATTAATATAATAGATGGTCACATGTGAGAGATATTGCATATATTGAACAGGAAATGTGACAATCGAAAATGTAATATGAGAAATACGTTCAAATAGAAAGCGAAACCTCTTTGCTGACTGCTAAAATAAGAATAATGAGTGGATTTTGTTTCCAGGAGGATTGTATTCTCCTCCAAACATTGTTTTTTTTTAATAAATGATGCTTATACATGCCTCAATATGTTCCATCAAATAATCATAAAATACATTTATCACTTATGTGATGACTCACTTATACTTATAGAGCTATTTGTAAAGGTTTTGAAATCAAATGGCTTGGTATGCGGTACATCAGTTGAGCTTAACAGCGTAACATACTTGTGTAATGATTGTGTTAACTTAGATATTCTTCAAGATTCTTCTTAGGGTAAATTTGACTCTGGCATTGAACTCTAACTTCTGTAACTTGGTTTCGAATTTGACCACAAAAATCATAAATCAATGACATCATAAGGGCTCTGGTATAGAGTCCAAGAGTCAAATGACATGGATATTTATCATCACATAGTGTAACATAATCAGATGATTTATTCTAGATCAGATGAATTTCTAAAAGGTATGATCATATATTATGATCATTATGATCATTCATGACCTGCATAGGTCAGGAAAGAATTCAGGAGTTGCTTTAAAGGGATCTAGTAAAATTTTCCAAATCCACACTGAAAACTTACTTGGAACTCTAGTAGTTCTCTCATACCTTGTTGCATTTGCATTACCAATAGAAGCGTGGAAAAGGTTTGGGGTTTTCAAATTTCCCTTTCCATCCGTTCAACACAACATTGTCACACATTACTCAGATAACAAACGTACACACTTTATCAAACATTCATCACTTTTGGCACATGTATGTCAGCAAAGTTACTAGATTCCTTTAAGGAAATTTGATACTGGAGGTGTACCTATAGACCTGTTTGTGTACATAGTAAAAAGTACTTTCTTTTCAGAAACATTCAATAAATTTGTTCTCTTATGTGAAGCTACTTAAATTGTATGATATAATGCTGTGTACATATGAGTTGTACATTTACCTTGATATATAAAAACTCTATTAAAAATGAAAACAACAAATCTGTATTTTGGAATTTTATTTCTGTCTGTGTCCATCCCTCCTTGTTCAAATAGTGTGTGTGAGTTTGGTGTTTTGACTTTGTAATATGTGTTCATGATCCACTTTCGCGGCTGTCTACCAAAGTGTATAAATGGGCCGGCCTGTGACTGGTAATCAATTCAATACTTATATTAAGTAAGAAACATACTTAGCATTTTGTTAGGCTCAGAACTTCACTCATCTCGCATTAAAATCGTTTTTAGACATTAACTTCAGTAAAACAAAATCTAAATGTAATATTTGAAGACATTATGGTATTAAAATGTTGGTATAAGATATTCAGTTGTTGAATGAATTGAATCCCAGTTTTGGATAAGTCATTTACTTAAAGCCAAATACTAAGTTAATTGCTTAAATTATGATTAAGTATGGAATTGAATACCGGCTCTGGTAAGAGTGGAATGAATTTATATACAGTCAAACCTGTGTATAACGACCACCCAAGTGAAACAATAAAATTGGTCACTGTAGACAGGTGACCTCTATAGACAGGTTCCACAACATTGTTTTTCTCTGCAGGGGAACACTTTTGGTGGCCACTATAGGCAGGTTGGCTGCTATAGACAGGTGGCCGCTATGACAGGTTTGACTAACTGTATTGAGTGTGCTTTGTGGCTGCCAGAATGCAATGCTCCAGGGAAAAAAGAAAGTGCATATCACATGGATTTATTGTGAGTGTGTGTCTGATAGCCGAAGTGATGCATGCCATTGTAAAACTTTTAGAGATTATTTGAATGATAATAATTATAATCGATGATGTATTTATAGTGTTTAAGATATAGCTGGTAGTAAAGTTGAAGAATGGTTCATAACTTATGAATGAGTCAATAAAATATTGATCATATTAAATAAAAAGAGGCGCACGCATATAAAATTTTAAAAAAGAACAACAAACGCATGTATCTCAACTATATCAGTAACAAATTTTCTATGAAGCTTTTCTTGTCATGGTTTAACCCCGGTTTCACAAACAATGATCGTTAAACAGAATTAGCAAGCAAGTAAGCAAATACTATACAACCGTACAGTAGCGGGGATACACTATAGTGATGGCCTACTAGATAAAGTTACTCGCCCGACCTTCAAATATTTGATCTCGCCATCACTTAGGAGATTACTAGTCTTCAGTTTCAGTTTCAGTTTCAGTTTATTTCACATCCATAAAATCACATTTTACAATCAAATACAATTAAATAAATATACAAACTATTTACAACATGCAATGATAAAAGATATCGTACAATAGCAAACAACATCAAATATAGGTAATGGGTTTTGCAGGGATGTGAGGGACCAGAAAAGGCCATTGGCCTGTCTAGGCCGGTCCCCTTTTTCTACAACACCATGAATTATATCATAAATAAAACAAGAATAAAAATGTTGTTCACAATAATACAACTAACATTTACAAACTACAAAGTCACACATACATATATACAGACAGGCAAAATTAAGTTTTTGTATGAAATTATATAGATAAATTGTAACTTGATAATTGTTTACATTTAAATTTGCGCTTGAAACTAGGTAATGTTGGACACTCTTTTAAAAAGTCTGGTAGATTATTCCAAATAACTGACCCTCTATATCTAATAACAGTTCTAGAAAAACTATAACGAAAGAATGGAATATACATTTTGTGTGAATTTCTAGTAGTATATACATTTATGTTTCTATTCAAAACAAAGTAATCGTTAAAACAATCAGGCAACTTAATTTTATCATATACATAAGAGAACATAAAAGCTGCAACACTTATCTCATATAAATCATGAAGTTTTAAAAATTTCAATTTAAAAAATAATTTATCTGTATGTGCTCTATAAAAAGAATTTGTTATAACTCTGACAGCTCTCTTTTGTAATACAAATATCTTTTGCATCAAATGCATTGCACAATTGCCCCATACAATTATACAGTAATTAAAATATGGTAAAATCATAGTATTATACAAGTTTACAAGTATACGTAATGGCAATATAAGTTTAAGTCTATTTAAAACACCAATTACTCTAGAGATCTTATTGGAAATACAATTTATATGGTATTTCCAGGTTAGGTTTTGATCAATAATAATACCTAAAAAGGTTACTTGGTGTACTTGCTTTATTTCTTTACCATTAATACATATCTTAATAACATCTTCATTCACATATTTATTTTTAGTTTTAAAAATTATATAGTTTGTTTTATCAAAGTTAATCAACAATTTATTAGCAAGAAACCATTTATGTATTTTTGCAATTTCACTATTCAATAAAATATTCACATGTTCAGGATCTTTACCGGATACAAACAAGGTAGTGTCGTCAGCAAATAAAATAGAAGATAAAATATTACTGACAAGTGGCAAATCATTAATATACAATAAAAACAAGAGTGGTCCAAGATTTGAACCTTGTGGGACCCCAGTTAAAATAGAACTATGTTCTGAGTAACATTTACCCATACTAACAAATTGCCTTCGGTGTGATAAATAACTTTTCATTAAAAGAAGAGGAATTCCTCTTATTCCATAAAAACATAATTTATTTATTAAAATATCATGATCAATACAGTCAAACGCTTTAGAGAGGTCTAAAAATACACCAATTAAAAATTCATTATTTTCAAAAGCATTTGCTACTTTATCTGTAAAATCGAGAAGTGCATGGCAAGTACTGTAACCTTTTCTAAAAGCAAACTGTTTCTCATATAAAATGTTATTTTTACATATAAAACTAGTCAATTTAGTACATAAAATCTTTTCAAATAATTTACTAAAAACTGATAAAACGGATATTGGTCTATAATTATTCATAAGAGATTTATTGCCTTTTTTAAAAACTGGAATCACCTTCGCAATCTTGAGAGCATCAGGGAATATTCCATTTTCAAATGACAAATTAATAATATTGCATAAAGGTGTAACAATTAAATGAATCGACTGTTTCAGTACCTTAGGGTGAACTCCATCATACCCAGGACTTTTATTTACATCAAAATTCATAACCACATCAATAATATCTGCATTTGTAACAGGGGATAAAAACAGTGAGTTTATGAAATTTCCTTTTAAGTATTGATCATATTTAACTGACTCATCATTACACATGTTAGTATTGATACTTTGCTGTAATTCTTGTCCAATTTTACTAAAATAAGAATTAAATGTATTTACAATTTTTTGTTTATCCATAATTTTTTCACCACCAATTTCAATATCATTTACACCATGCTTCAAAGTTTTCTTATTTAAAATCATGTTTATTAGTTTCCATGTTGCTTTCACATTATTACGAACATTATCAAATTTAGAATCATAGAATGCACGTTTATTTTCCCGAATTAAATTATTCAAGGTATTTCTACATGTTTTATATGAAAGTTCACGTAAAGGAGTTGAATTTCTTAAGTACTTCCGATATAACAAGTGTTTACGTTTACTCAATTGTATTACCTCTTTTGTTACCCAAGGCTTTTCTACTTTCTTTTTCTTTTTAACAAATTTAACAGGAAAACATTCATCATAAACCTCTTTATATAACTTTAAAAAATAATTATACCTATCATTCACATCATGAATTAAATTTAGTCGTTCCCATCTAACTTTATTCAACTCATTACAAAAATGTTTTATATTTTCTTCATTCAAATCAACTTTAGGAATTTCATCATCGGGCTCGGAATCAAACATATTTGATTTCAAAATAATGAATGGTGTTAAGTGATCACTCACATCCGTAATAACTATGCCACATTTTAAAACATTTTCAGAATAATTATAAAATATATTATCTAAAGTTGATGCAGTATCTTTTGTTATTCTAGTCGGCTTATAAATATATGGTAAAAATGAGAGAGTAACAAAGCTATTAAAAAAATCCATTACATTCATACTTTCATCCTTTTTCAAAAAATCAACATTAACATCGCCCATAACAATACATTCCTTTCTTTCTTCCACTATCTTATTCAAAGATTCTTGAAGATGAAGTAAACAATTTAACGGATTTTGACCTGGAGGTCGATATACAACAGCAACTATAAAATTTTTCACATTATTACGTAATTCAATAAACACACTTTCCATTTCATCACTAAAAATATCTAAATCCAAACGTCTAAAAAATCTTAGGCTATCATTAATATATAAACCAACTCCACCTCCTCTTTTATTTGGGCGACAATTTCCAACAAAGCTATAATGAGGAATACAAATTTCTTGTTCTTCTCCTTCTTTTAACCATGTTTCACAAACTCCAATTAATGATAATGGTTTATTGAAAACATCAAGACAGTTTGTGAATATATCAAAATTTTGTTTTAAACTCCGACAATTAAATTGGGCAAGAGATAGCGTACATTGTTCAAAGTTTTCCAAAACACGACTAAATTCCAAGGGAGTGTAATATTGATTTTCAATAAAATCACCAGTATCATCATCAAGTATTAAATCAGATTGATCATCCACTTTACACAAGAAACAATTTCTACATGTTACATTATTTTGCCTGTTACACAAGATACAACTACATTCAAATGACATCAAAAAGAAAAACAACAAACAACGTCAAATAATATTATCTTAAAAATACAGCGAATAACAGTGTATAGTTCATAATGGCTGTATACACATGGGAAGAATATGAAATTATTATCGAATATTATGTGTATAAGAAAATTAGCAATAATATTAATTCAAATTTCAGAGTATAGATTTCTAGCCCTAAGGCACAACTGTAGACTTCCGGTATATCATGGGAATATGTACGGTCTCAATAAGTGTCAATGTCAATATCATGATAAGGTCCGGATAAAATGTAAGAAATGTTTTGTAGTTCATATCTTTGAAAGATCACTCACCGACCAGATTCTTTTCCTGACAGATTTCCCGTTCGTTGCCTTCAGCAACAGGATGATCCTGCCGTCGGTCGACCATGCTGCGTCTATCTTGTCATTTTTCTTGGCTTCTTCTTTCGCTTTGTATAGGATGGTCCTATTTCTTACAGTCAGATCTTCTTCTATGCCTATGTGGGTACCTTTCAGCTTTCTACGGTTCTTCAGGATTCTCTCTCTGGTGCGGTATGAGGTACACCTCACTATGATGGGTCTCGGTTTGGCAGCGCTCCTCCCAGTCGTTTCATGTGCTCCTGCAGCGGCTGGTGCACCGACACGATGAGATTTGTCGATTTCATTCTGTTCCAGGTTTAGGTCCAGCTTTGTGCGCGCCAGATCCAAGACCAGCGTGTCCGTGTCCTCTCCTGGGTGTTCAGGAACGCCGTACACCCGAATACATGTACGCCTGGAGTATTGTTCTGCCTCATTGGAGTCTGCCTTTAGCTTGTTGATGCTGTCCAGGCTGGTTTCTTGTATTTCATGAAGTCTCTTGATGGTTTCTGTCTTTGTGTGCAGCTGGTTCTCTAGTTCAAGGATGCTGCCTTCAGCCTTCTCCAATTTCTCACGCAGGTCCTGCGTCTCCCGTTTCATCGACTTCGTGACTGCTAGCTGGAACATCTTACTAAAGTGTTTACTGTTAAAGAAGTTCTGGACTTCGTCTGCTATATGATCATGGTTGTCATATGATTCAGTCTCGGGTTGAACAGTAGCAGCAGCAGTGTTTTTCTTTGCCTTACTTGTTGGCATTGTGATTGAGTTTGTTTACCTTTTTTTACTGAGTTTATAAGTAGCCTTTGTTTGCGGGCAAGAGGCAGGTTTATCAGTGAATAGAAGTGGGTATAAACTTTCAAAAGGCTGGCTCCACGGTTGAAAAGAAAGTGAGCTGTTGGTATCAAAGGCTTGTTGGATTAAAGTTCAGGGATCAATAGACAGTGTCACAAGTGACTATTGTTACTGTTTCAATAAGAACGTTGGTCTCAATAGAATAAAAAGTCTCTGGTCACTGCTAGATACACGTATGTTCAAATGATGTTAGTTCTTAATTCTAGCAAATCGCTTACACAGAGTTCTTCACATGGGACCAGCATCAAGATCCAATGAGTCCAAGGCAGAATTGAAATCAACTTTCAGTCTAAAATTGTCAATCTTCCCAGTGTATACATGGTAGTTTTCACTGTTCAATCACATGGTTCAGATGTAGCATTCACGCAGTGAAATGTAGAGCGAATTATGTATCACAAATAACATAAATAATACAAATAAGCTGAATTAAAGGTTGACAACAGCTTGACTTCACTCTTAATTTAGAATACTTTTATAGACATTTAGTCTTTTGTAGAAACAAAATCACCACAGCACAAATAATAACAATAAATGGGGTTTGTTGGAAATCTATGTTTTGATGACGTTGATTTATAGTACATGTTAATTTTGTTTTAACAAATGCTCAGTATATATATCACAACCACCGACGCCATGAATATGTTAAAATGTTCATGTAAGGCCTAAGTATTGTTAGCACATCGTATTATAGTGTTGAAATTATCATAGCAGTAGTAGTATGTTTAGTAGTATAGTAAAAGTAGGAGTAGTAGTAGTAGTAGTAGTAGTAGTAGTAGTAGTAGTAGTAGTAGTAATAGTAGTAGTAGTAGTAGTAGTAGTAGTAGTAGTAGTAGTAGTAGTAGTAGTAGTAGTAATAGTAGTAGTAGTAGTAGTAGTAGTAGTAGTAGTAGTAGTAGTAGTAGTAGTAGTAGTAGTAGTAGTAGTAGTAGTAGTAGTAGTAGTGGCAGTGGCAGTGGCAGTGGCAGTGGCAGTGGCAGTGGTAGTGGTAGTGGTAGTGGTAGTGGTAGTAGTAGCAGTAGCAGTAGCAGTAGCAGTAGCAGTAGTAGTATAGAAGTAGTAGTAGTAGTATATAGAGTATTAGTACTTAGTATCAGCAGCAGCAGCAGCAGAATTCAATTGAAATAGTGATTATAGTAGTGACCTAGTGTACATGTTAATATTGTAATACTTAGTATAATATCAGGAATAATAACATTAACGATATTATACATAGGCCTACAGGTATATAAGCAGTCCTTGATATGTTAGTAATACCACAATGCAAGTTATTATATTTACGTTGTACATACATGTACGTACAGTTGATGAATGTATTTCCAAAAGTATGTCCAGAAAGCAACACTTTCACTTATCCAAGAAAGACATATATGTAAAATCAATCTTTCAGCATAAAACATTATTTGCAGTAAATCACAACAAGTATTCCATTGGCAAGATCAATACCATCAAAAAGTCACTTATTTCGTTTGTTTTCACACAAGATCCATAAATACTAGCGGCGGTATATCCAGCTTTGAAGCGAGTGAGTATTATGAATGATGCGTGAGGCGCGTCTCGAACCCGCGACCTCAAGATTATTGCGATTAATATAGGATCGTTATCGTGTGCGCGAGAGACGAGAGTTATGAATAACATCACACTTTTCTAATATGATACTATATCCGCGATAAAACTCCCACTTCCCTGCGTCAATCATATAAACCATCCAGTCACATGAGACTGTTTGTAACACAGTGTATATATAATACACACGTGGTACATGACATACAACAGTCCCAAACAGTCTGATCAAGACTGAGACTGAGTTTGTTATGGTCTGCAAGTATAGCTTCTATAGTGGCCAACTGCTCGTATTTGTCCGTCTACGAACCGTGACCAGCTAAAAATCATTCTGTTTACTTCAACAGCTGACAGCAAGTTGATACAACTTTCCTCGTCATTGTTGGGCAAATACAAGCCATGTCAGTCATGGGAAAGGAAATTCATATAGACGCTGCTGTGGAAATTGTGTCAAATTGTTCCAATTCAATGATATTCACCGTTTGGATAATAATTATCTCATCATTTGAATTAGCCTTGGCATTTTGTAAGAAGAGCGGGTCATAACCATGATAACTGGACGTAAAACGTTTTCCAAACGCGATATTATTCAGGCGAACAGGTAATCAATAAAGTCATAACGTTTATTGCCATTTTATTTTACCAGTGGCGTAAGCAGTAACTTTATAATTTTGGGGGAAATATAGTTTTCCCTTTGACAGGCCTGGTTTGCCAAAAGTGAAGACACCCATTATATTATTCGTTTGAACGTTCGATTTTGCAAGGAGTTACTACTAGTGCAAGTACTTGGTTTTACCAGGAAAATGTAGCTTCCATGAATTCCCTGTTTTGACTATCTCCAACCAAATATATATATATCCCCATGGGCGTTGATCACTAGGGGGGGGGGGGGGGGGATACCCCCCCCCCCCCCCCCCATATTTGAAGTGGAGAAGGCCTGTATTATTATCCCCCATATATGGGGATCAGAAATATAAAATAACATTAAAATGGAGGGAAAATAAAAGTAAAATAGAAACATGGAACAGGTTTTGTTTTTTTCTAATTTCCCTTTCGTTAGAAAGATATTTACGATTGGAGTGTTTGGATGTTTAACTATCCACTGGATACATATTCAAACTGTGTACAAAGTCAACACTCAGAGGACATATCAGATCACAAAACGACACATATAACCATTCATCACCTCCTGCAAAAATGCCAACAAAGTTACTGGATCCCTTTAAGTCCATGTTCAATTAACCTTACCAAGCTTCGCAGAATGATAATCAAAAGTAGACCCAATACACAACTTGTAACAACATTATTGAGGTAAAGGATGTCATTTAAAAAATAACATAACCACATCAGTTGCATAGCTACCGGGGGGGGGGGGGGGGTGGGGGGCAAGGGGCCTGTGCCCCTATATAATTTGGAAAATAATAAGATACATAAGAGGATCTTTTTTGCCACTGATCGACGTAACGAGTGAAGTCACGCAGAGAAGTGAATCGTCGTGTAAAGCATCATGAAAAGGGATAATAAATTATAATTTTCTTCTCTAAAACAAAAGCTTGCAATTCAGTGTAAAGTGACAAAGCTTCGCGTATAGGTTGATGTAAATAATCATTCATCCAGTGATCAAAAAGCTGGAAACTTACTATATTTGTAAGGAGAAACGTCACCCTACAAATATAGTTAGTTTCCAGCTTTTTGATTCATAACAATTTTGATGTTCATGTATAGATACACGAGCCTATCCGTTCTCGCCTGTATTATGTTTTAAGAATGAAGTTGACCTATTTCGAACGAACGAACGAACGAAAACAATTAACACACAACTAAAAGTACCCGGAAAATGACAAAACCATATTCGAGGCTACCTTTCATGCCTTATGCAATATAATTGTAATTATAGGATTTGAGTTTAATAGCGTGACTAACATACTATTAAGAAATATTTAGCAACATTAAGCAAACTTAGCTTGCACTTCAAAAACTAACTATGAAAGGGTTTTTAAATAAAATAAAATTGTACAAAAATAAGCGAAATTACCTGTCAGGCAGATAACTGTTTCCCTGCTTGTGTATATATAATATGTGTAAAGTATGTTTATAGAAGCGACGAGTGATCGTTATCATAAAAGGTCCTGGATTTGGTTTGTACTGTATATGGTTGGGATTAAAAAGTAACAGTAAGCAAAGTTACTGCATACGTTTGTTGGCCATCTCTGAGAAAATGTTATATACTATAGTACGATACGGGTAAAAACATATTGACAATAGATGCTCGACTGGTTCCCGGGATTGGTTATGTAATAAGTCCGGTATATCAACATTTGTTTAGCAGGTTTAGAGGCTCTTTATACCCCCCCCCCCCCCCCCACCCCCCCCCCCCCCCCCTTCCCATGGCGACGTGTCATGAGAGTTTGTCGTACTCTTGAATATCCGGATCAGTTTATTCATGCGGCAACACTGCATATATTCGGGAAAGGTGTATCAGCCCTCACCCCCCCCCCCCCCCCCCCCCGTGCCCGGCGTAGCAACGCCACTGA
>JBAMJV010004729.1:77500-106902 GCA_037951105.1 Echinarachnius parma
TAGAACAAAGCATCAAATGAAAGGTTCTAATGGTAATGGTGTACAAATCTACATTTTAATTTTTACCGACAAGTGCTGGGTTTTGCTATAGCCGCTCACATATTATACCAGGAATCAAGTTATTGCTGTGTGACATATTCAGCATAAATCATATACCACATTATGAAGGCAAAAAAGCAGTATGAAAATGGAACATCTTAAGAAAGGCACACAAATCCTTCATAATTTTATCAGTTGATATCTAGAATTTGCTACCAGACAATTCTATTAATTAAAAAGGAATACGATAATTCACAAGTCTTCAATTCTAATTGACACATATAGTTGTTATATTATTGAACTAACAAACTCACGCAAATACTTGTAGTAATTCAAAAATTATAATAAATCATTTAAAGTTTAACAGACACAAATTTCACTTTGTGAAAAGTTGTACAATGTAGTATGATACACATAATGACAAAACAGAGCTTGTTTATAAAAGGGCACACACTATTTTACAAAAAGAGAAGAAGCTGGAAGTTGGAGTTGAGCTTATAAAAAGACAAATGTTTGTTATAAATGTATGCTTAGGTCGATTTTCATACCATTAGAAAGGCCTCATCACAAGCTTTCATTTCATGCTTTGTTCAAATAAATTGGTCAATAATTGGCGAAGATATGATTGTTTCAATTATACAATCATAAAATCATGAATCATAAATCAAAACATGAATTACCGAAAAGTGCAGGTTTTTGATTTAGCCGGTCACATATGGTAATTGTCCATGAACTGCTTTGTCAATAAATACTGTGAACCGTTAAACGTGGTTATATTCGCACAATTATTACTTAGTGCTGACCAGCACAAAAAAAAGACATTTGCGGGTTCTTAAATTCCTGCTGAGCAAGTGTTCATTTATGTTTCCATTCCAAAAGGAACATAAACATCCATCACAAACACATTTTGCAAAGAAGGAAATTGTATCTTTCAAACCATCTTGCGTGCTCCGATAGTACATCATGGGCATTAGATGTGGATAGGTACTGCATGCACTCAAAACCAGAGTTTATACACTCGGCCATCCAAATTATATTCTGTATGCTCCATATTCATTCTTCACATACTCAGGAATACCCACTGAAAATCACGCATATATTTGTGTGAGTTGTATTATTCGCGCTTGCCAAGTCTACAGCGAAATGCGCGAAAATGAATGCACCTCGAATATTACCACGTTTACAGTAGTAGTACATCTAGATTTACAGATAATGTACTGCATACCAGATTACTATATTGAAACATTACAATGTGGGATAAATAAAGTTGTGCATATGAGTATTGCCCTAAATGTGTATTTTAATTGCTGCTATTAACACTGTGCCAGGGATTTTAATGCTCTGTGGCATTTGTGTGTATTGTAACTCGCAAAAAAATGTGAGCTTGGCACTCTAGGAGTTAAACCACACCCAACATTGTGCTCCATTTGCTATAAATTAACACAACAGAAAACTTTTGCTCAGTGCATTCACCTTACCTTTCGCAAAAGGAGAATTGACAAAGCAATTACAGTTATGAATGACACTGTCTCATAGTGACTTCTACTCTTCAGAGTGACATGATGTAATTGTATTTCTTGGTTATATAGTTGCTTTTCATGAGAATACATATTATTACCTATTAACGGGTAGTTAAATGAGACACATTTGGCTGCCAAGACATGTTTAAGACAACAAAAATGTATGCCTTGGCATATTTTCTTGTACGTCCAAGTGCCAATTATTCACTTGTACTATACGATGTAACTTCATTGCTTTTTTCCGGAAGCGTTTTTCCACCAGGGAACATAGATTTCCTATCGAAAGCTAAAACAAGCGAGACAAATCTAGTTGCCATCCCACCTGTATTAAAAACAACATGTCTACCATCAGATCTTCATTTGTACATCCTGCTGCATAATTCTTTAAATATCTTGAGCTACAAAATCAATTCCCCATCTCTATTTCAAGTGGCTCAATCAACTTGACCTGAAATAATACCACTATTTTTTTCTACCCGATTGTGCTCATCGATTGTAAGATGACTATATCCTTCTGCCAAGCAATTTCCAATGTGGTGTCTCATACCTTTCCCGCTGCCACATTGTGACTGCTGATTCCGTTGTGGCTAAAACTTTTAACGACCGTTTCGGCTAAAGTTGATCTTGATTTTCTATGAACTGTCCGCATACTTTGTCTTTTTATTGTCCTACGATAAATGGTTCATGTTCTTGCTTCTGAGATGTCTCAATACGCTTGCCCTCGTGTCTCGTACATCCCACTGCCATATTGCCCCCGAGGTGATTGTTGTTGTTGTTGTTTCTGACTCTGCTGTTGGTATTGCGACTGCTGAGTCTGTTGAGGTTGATATTGCGGCTGTTGAGATTGTTGTTGTTGTTGTTGTTGTTGACTCCGATTGACTGCCATGCCGGGTCCCCTGGGTGACGGGCCAGGTCCCCTGGGTGACATTCTTGACCCCCTGGGTGACATCCCAACCCTCCTGGGTGATGTTCCTGCCCCCCTGGGGGAGGGGGACATTCCTCCCTGCTCCTCCCTCGTTCCTCCTCCTGATGTTGCATACTGTTGTTGTTGTTGTTGTCCTGATTGTTGTCCTTGTTTCTGTGACGTAGCATTCTCCAGAAGCAGTTTCCTGAACTCCTTCAGGTGCCAGCGCTGTATGTCCCTCAGATCTTCAGCAACTGGAGAGGAAAACAAAACAGAGGAATGCTTTTCTTTTAATCTCTAAGCAGCACATTTTTAAGAATATTAGAATATTGGAAATTGTTTTAAATGCTATTTTAAAAGGTCCTAGGCTTATAACCCTCTCTCCTTGGCCTAGAGTATCTAAGTAGTCCAAGTCATATTAAAGGAGGTTCCAGTCCAAATGGTTTTGAATTTACTTACAAAAGACCCATCACTATACTATGAGACCATACATTGACCTAGGCACATTGATCATACCCTTGACCTAGGCACGTCTATGCAGGAAGAAGATATATTTTTCTCAGACTATATCACAACTTTATTTCATACTTACATACTTAGAACACTGAAAGACCTGTCACTGCCCTGTGACACCACACGCTGCAGGAAGTAGGCCATGGCTCCTAGGGCTATAACTCTCTCCCCAAGACCTAGACTATCAAAGTAGTCCTGGGCCCCGTTGCAGAAAGAGATGCAATCGATTGTAAAGTTTCAATTAATTGTAAGTCCGATCATGTGTCAAAATGCGCACATCTGATTGGTTCAAATGCGCAAAGTTTCTGACTTGGAATTAATTGCAACTTTGCTATCGATTGCATTTTTTTCTGCAACGGGATCCAGGTCCATTTCAAATGGGTTCTAGTCAACCTACCTAGACCACTGAAAGACCTGTCACTGCCCTGTGACACCACACATTGCAGAAAGTAGGCCATGGCTCCTAGAGCTATAACTCTCTCCTCAGGACCTAGACTAACAAAGTAGTCCAGGTCTATTTCAAACGGTTTATAGTCTACCTACCTAGACCACTGAAAGACCTGTCACTGCCCTGTGACACCACACACTGCAGGAAGTAGGCCATGGCTCCTAGGGCTATGACTCTCTCCCCAGGACCTAGATTATCAAAGTAGTCCAGGTCCACTTCAAACGGGTTCTTGGGAGCTGGGCGGGTACACAGCTTCACAAGTTCTGCGATGATCTCCCACACTTTGACGTCTGTAATTTGATTGGAAAAGAGAATATACCATGTCAATAATGTGACCAAAACAAAATTGGAAACAAAACTAGTGCAATTTCCCTGTGTACAGTTGAAAAATATAACTTCACCTTCTGTGGTGACCTTTGACCACATGACTAAAGATCTAATAAGATGGTTTAAATTGTGTAAGTGCATGGTTAGATCATGGATGGAGAGGATATACGGACGGACAGACAACCTTTAAACATAATGCATCTGGCCATTCAGTTGTGGAGGCATATTAAAAGTATTCAAACTATAGGAGCAATTATATGAAAAACTACACAATCATCATCATTGTTGTTGTTATCATCAGTATCACCACAACCATTTTCATCATCACCTACGGCAGCAGCAGCATTGATTGATTTGAGTTTAGTACAAGCATAATGAAATTATCTTATTGTGTATAACCATCATTATCAGAATTACCATCATCACCATCATCATCAGCAGCAGCAGCACCATCATCACCAACATCATCATCATCATCATCATCATTACCATCGTCGTCATCATCACAATCATCATCACATTCATCAGCACCATCATCACCAAAATCATCATCACCAACATCATCATCACCACCACCATCATTACCACATGCAATGAGGAGATAAAAGTTTTGTCTATCAACTTACCCTTGTCACCCCATGCCGCAGTTGACTTCAACCTGAGCGGACTATCCTTGGAGAACGACGGGTTATCAGACAGCATGACAAGTCTGTCATCATCACCAACATCATCATTATCATCACCATCATCACTATCATCACTATCATCACCACCATCACTACCACATGCACTGAGGAGATAGAAGTTTTGTCTATCCTCTTACCCTTGTCACCCCATGCTGCAGTTGACTTCAACCTGAGTGGACTATCCTTGGAGAAGGACGGGTTATCAGACAGCTTCACAAGTCTGTCGTGGTTACTCCTCACCCAGACATAGGGGCAGGAATACTTGCCATAACCAGCTATCAGAAACAGGGTAGACTCATTGTTCTAATATTGGGAGAAATCAGAAAAGATAGACAATGAATAGCATTACTGAGTGGATTAACATTTTGAGATGAGTGATATTGTGAGACAGCTTGACAAATCCATGATTACTCCTCACCCACACATAGGGGCAGGAATACTTGCCATAACCAGCGATCAGAAACAGGGTAGACTCATTGTTCTGATATGAGAAGAAATCAGAAAAAATAGAAACATAAATAAAACATCACTTCAATGAGAGGATTGAATTTGGGAGAAGAAGATAATGTCAGGCGGCTCCACAAGAATATATCAAGGTTGCTTATAATAATAATAATAATAATAATATATTACATTTGTAAAGCGCTTAATACAATGTTTCTAAGCGCATTATTATTACCCTTGGTCATCAGGTACAGATCAAACCCGCACAATTACCTTGCGCACCGTCTCAACTCCCTGGGGAGCATACTAGCCCAGCTGCCCAACGGGCGCTGAAGGCTAATTAACACCCGACCAAGTACCCATTTATACTCCTGGGTAGAGAGCAGCAATGTGGATTAATTGTCTTGCTGAAGGACAAACGGAGTGGGCTGGGTTTGAACTCGGGATCTCGAGATCGGAAAGCGCGCGCTCTACCAATCTTGCCACAACACGTCCACAACTAAGAATAGGGACATAACTAAGAATAGGGACAGCAAATCACAAATACTTGTCATAACCAGCCATCAGAAATGACTCACTCTCTGGTATTGGGATGCATTTGATTTTCATAAGAAAACTAGATGGATCTTCGACTGCGCGCAGTCGAATATGATGCCTCCGCCATTGCGTGATTTATATCAAGCCCCAAAAATCAACATGCACTGAATTAATTCTTCAACTCAATTTTAATAGTTAAAATTACAAGATACAAATACAATGAAGGTACCAAGTTTGATGGTTATTTATCAACTGGTTTATGAGATATTGCAATTAATAAGGTATTTTGGCATAACGAGTCATGTGACCTTGACCTTTGACCTTATGACCCCAAAATCTGATGGCTACAATGGCTTCCTGTGATACATTCAGGTACCAAGTTTGATTGAAATATGACATTCAGTTCTTGAGATGTTGCAATTACAAGCTAATTTAGCATATATATTGTGCCCTGCGACCTTTGACCTTTGACCTCATGACCCAAAAATCTAACCAGTTATTAGTCACCTCAAGATACATACATGTACCAAGTATGGTGCAAATCCATCAATCACTTCTTAAGATAACGCGATCACGAGCTATTTTTGCATATATAATGAGCCCTGTAACCTTTGACCTTTGACCTCATGACCCCAAAATCTAATCAGTTCATTGGCCCCCCAAGATACATACTTGGACAAGGTTTGGTGAGAATCCGTCAATCGGTTCTTGAGATAACGCAATCACGAGCTATTTTTGCATATGTAATGAGCCCTGTGACCTTTGACCTTTGACCTCATGACCCCAAAAGCTAATCAGTTCATCGGCCCCCCAAGATACATACTTGGATTAAGTTTGGTGAGAATCCGTCCATTGGTTGTTGAGATAATGCGATCACGAGCTATTTTTGCATATATAATGAGCCCTGTGACCTTGACCTTTGACCTCATGACCCCAAAATCTAATCAGATCATTGGCACTCCAGGATACATACATGAACCAAGTTTGGCGAGAATCCGTCAATCGGTTCTCGCGATCACGAGAACGGGACGTACGGACGTACGTATGGACGGACGGACGTACGTACGTACGGACGGACGGACAACCCGAAAACATAATGCCTTCGGCTACTTCGTTGCGGAGGCATAAAAAGTGATGGCCATACAAATTTGATGTTTGGCAAATTAAAAACCATTTCGCAAATTTTAGCTTTCAAACTTCACAATTTTGTGTGTGCAGAGTACCATTTTCATGAACTGTAAAATCATGTACCGACCCGGGTGTTGAAGAAATTTCATTTCATTATGTTAACCCTAACCAGGCCGGGTTATTTTGGCTATGCTATAGCCGGGGGGGGGGGGGTGGATTCCACCCCCCCCTGAGATCTCGGTCGCCGAACGCGCGGCCGCCACAACATTTGGCACACAGATAGATTGCGACATAATCTACAAGATTGCATTGTTAGTTTTTTGAAAAAAAATCAATTTCAAATTAATTATGCAAATTTATGCAAAAATCCCCTTTTTGTCAATAAATCACTAAATATGGCTCAGAATATGCTAATTTTGTGCATGAATATTCTTTATGACCTAATTATCAGGTTTTCAACATTCAAACTTGCGACAGCGAAAAAATTCCTTATGTATTTCTTTGTTTTTTGAATTTCTTATGTATTTCTTTGTTTTTTTACTTTTGTTTTTTATTATTTTTTTTGATGGAATAAATTATTAACCATTATTCAACAACTTTTAGCCCAAAATTAAATGACTGCAGTGATTAGAATGAAAAATAATGAAGGTTTTGTCTATTATAGGAAAAAATCAATTTCCATAGGATTTGTACACAAATCACAAAATTTGGCGATTCTCGAGCCGACGCTCACTTACAAAAGGTCACGTGACTTTAGAACTGTATACCCGGTCGTCGCAAATTTGGTCTCAAAGTTGCGCAAGACTTCAATGAAAAAACTCATGAAGTCGCGCGGCAATACCTGCGCGCGTTGCGGAATTATCGCGCGAAAAGTCGAGGGGGGGGTGGATTCCACCCCCCCCTCGGCCTGGTTAGGGTTAAATTATTTAATTTCTCTGTTACCAAATCCTTTCGAGATCCATTGCTCAGATTTTGTGGCATTAAATGCTACATTCTAGTCATATACATTTACTAACCAATATAATCCAGAAGCAATTTCAATCAGAGCCTGACTATTTTTCGGACCCTTTGCTTCCTTGAACCCAGTTTATCCTTTACACACTTCTTGACTTTATGATTCCATCTTGCACCATGACAATAATAAATTGACAAAACCAACATCACTTTAACATGTGGGGGCAGTTCGCTTACTGATACTGATACAAATGTTACTAGATCACTTTAAGACTGAGGAAACAGAGAACACATGATGTGACTTACTATAGGGCCTATCTCTTTCTCACTAGGGGAGGCAGGTGGCAGGCCGATGTCCATGTAACCAAACCCACTTAATCTATTGGAAATACAACGAAACACAGAAAAAACATAATTACTGACAATTTCTGCACTTGTAGATTAATTTTGGTACTTTTTAACACATTTTGCTGAGAGTAATAAGGTTGAGGAAAGATGTTTAGCTGTAAAACACCTTGCAAAGATGAGTGGCTCTCTGCCACTCAAAATCAACTTTTCTCACATCAACCTCTGTACTTGATTAACAAA
This sequence comes from Echinarachnius parma, assembly GCA_037951105.1. Lineage (NCBI taxonomy): Eukaryota > Metazoa > Echinodermata > Echinoidea > Clypeasteroida > Echinarachniidae > Echinarachnius > Echinarachnius parma. The sequence goes on from JBAMJV010004729.1 coordinate 85,589, forward strand.
TTATTGCTAAAGCTATGCATAATAATTACAAATACTTGGTAACTATATCAGAGGACAAATTGCAAACTCTTTTTAACAATTTCCAAGGATGTGAAATTGAACCTGCTATAAACCATGTGTTCTTTTGTATTGTCTTTGTTTTCATTTTCCCTCATATCTTAGCTAAACTTAGTTTGTTTGGCATGAATTTTCCTCAGATTCATTTGCAAATGTATACAAGTAAACTGTTATAAAATTCTCCCGTCCAACTGCTGATTTTCCACAAGCAAACAAAGTTGTACTATCAAAACTAATCCTGGATGCTAAATTATAAAATAATACATGTAGTAAGTACTAAGCATATAATCCACACGCTCATTTCAACAAGAAGAGTTATAAACACTTAAATTTAGTAATGACTTAGTAAGACGGGACCTCGTGACTTAAGTTAGACAGAACTTAAAAAGGACTTAGACGGGACTTAGTCACAACTGAGTTAAACAGGAATCCTTAGACGCGACTTCAGAATACGGGCCATAATAAACAAGAATATAAATACTTTTTGGCTCAAACTAAGAAGCACCCATGTCAAGAGGTAAATATGGCCCAGAGAAAGCAAGTACTCACTTCTGCTGAGTGTTCTGAGACAGCATCAGCTCTTTCCTGTAAAAATTCAAAAATAAACAAAAATCAATCTTGTTAGTAACACTGGCAAAATAGAATATAATGAAATCCAATAGCATAAAAGGTAGTGAACGCCACTAAGAAACAAGAAATAATACGAAGTGTGTGCAGGGTCCAGCAACATAAAGACCAACTGACTGATTGTACAATCAATTGATTAGTTGGATGATTAATCCTAAATGTACTAGTTTGCATGTCAATCAGTTTACAAGAAAAAGGATTATCAGAGTTTACTATGGAAAATATTCTTCCATTTTCTTTTGCTCCTTCATTTAATATAGATACACAGGCTGTTTAATAAAGATTACCCCTGACCCACTTCTGGTTACTGCAAGAGGCTGAAATTTCACATGTTTAATGATACATATATAGGTCACATGGTCCTCACAGTTTCAAGTTTACAGGTGCTAAGGTGGAGCAAGAGCAGATAATGGAGTCAGTTGAAAGCAGAGCGGTCATCAGGTTCCTGGCCTTACACTATGGGAAATTTTTGACGAGATGAAAAGGGCTTTAATATGGGGAGGATGCCCCATTGTACGATGTAGTTTAGCACTGGCATTGTCAGTTCAAGTGTGGTTGGACGTCCATGGAAACCGCTCCCCTTCCAAGGTGACCACAGTCCACAATTGATGAAGACGCGAACTGGGAGGTGTTGCACAAAAAGCTATAATCAATTTTCAAGTTGTAATTAATTGCAAGTCAGAACATGTGACTACCGGTAAATAAGCATATCTGATTGGTTCAAATCTGGATTTTTTTTCTGACTTGCAACTAATTGCAAGTCAGAAAAAAAACCTCTTGCTACAACAGGGCCCGGGGAGTGTTGCACAAAAAGCTACAATAGATTGTAAAGTTGCAATTAATTGCAAGTCAGAACATGTGACTATGACTATCAGTAAATGAGCAAAACTGATTGGTGCAAATGTGCTAATTTTTCTGACTTGCAATTGACTGCAACTCTTTGTGAAAAACACCCTCCTGATGCTGTACCTACCCTTCCAGGGGCAGCTCATCAAAGTTCCCACTCTCTGTCTTGTTAAATGTGAACCTCTTCTTTTCAAAAGCAGGAGCTACATTTCTGTCGGCCTGTGAAAGAATATGACAAGAATAATGAGTATTTATAATTTTCGCCTAAACTTGTGCATTTCCTAGCTATTAGACTTACAAAAACGCATGACCACTTTTCCAAAAGTCAACTGTGTTCAGCTGAATTGAAATGAAGCATTTACCTTTTTGTTGTGGTTTGGTAAAATCACCAGTTAAGCCAGATCACTAGCTTAATTGGTGATATTACCCCAAAGGAGAAAAGAAAATGCTACATTGTATTAACCTGTGAACAAAATCTCACGTGTTGGCAGGAAGTTTACACTTTTCTTCAAGACTTCAGAACCCTGTTTCTACTATTCCCCATATTGAATATCATATATGCAAATATTTTAAAGAAAAAGAACAATTTGTACACATTCAATATTACATCATAGTAAATTTGATGAATAAATATTTGAAAGAAAAAGAACCAAACAAATGTACACATTCCATATTACATCATAGTAAATTTGGCAACATATGTATGTAAATGTTTTGTAATTTCTCGAATATTCAGATGTTTTTATTATAATTATGAATTGATTAATTTTTATCAACTGTGTTGTTGTGAACCTGAAACAATTTTCCATTGAGTAGGACCAATAAAATATTAAATTGAATTGAATTTTATTGAATAATCAGAAGAATTACAATGAGAAAGAAGAATGAATTGACTCACCGCATCATCATTCACAACCATACAGATCATCTCCTCTCTTCCCCGCATGTAGGTGTCAAAATACTTGAAGCCCTGTGTTATATAAGTTATGAAAGTTTATTAAAATTAGTAGATGTCTTGACAAAGAATACAAGCTTATATGTTTTGGTACTGTTGTTTGATATGAAATAGATGTCCAACACTTTGCAGGGTTGTGTAATTCATTAACAATACAATTAATCACCAACACTTATGGTTTTAACAGGGCCTCATAGTTCCGTATATAGTGTAGTCTAGTAAGATTTGTATAACACTTAAGAAGCCTAACACTTACGGCTGACCCCGGCCCCCCCACTCAGTATTATTTAGGGTACGCGTATTCTCGTTCCCTCCCTTTGAAAGCACCCCCCTATCGCAGGACTGCCAAAATTTCTGAACCCCCCTTTCGCGGGCTTTTTGCAGGCTGTTCCTGCCTTGGAGACCCCCCTAAATCCGGAACACTGCTCAATGTACCCCCTATCTCAGGTGAGCTAGCAGGAATTTCAGGAATTTGATCCCGGGATTTGATCAATTTTTCTATGATTTTCAAATAATGTAAAGAAAGATCTTTTATAACCCCCTTTTAAAATTTATCAGGAGTCCAAAGAGAGAGAGAAATAAAAAACATCCTCTTTTTTTAAAGAAATCTCTGGGTGAAAAGTCAAATACACCCCCTTTTTTTACAATTCTCGTACCCCTTTACCGGAGATTTAGGGGACACGCATGCGGTCCCTCCGAAGTGGGGGGGGGGGGGGGGGGGTCGGGCAGCTGACACTTACAAGTTACAAAACAAAACCTGCATGTCAAATATTTGTTATGACTGCATTACAACTCACCTTGACACTGCCCATCTTCAGCGTTTGTGCAAGGAAGTACTGAAGCTTCTTCTTGGTAGCTCTTTCTCTTTCCTTCAAAACAAAGATGAAAGAAATTTAAATAGGTATTAATTAATCAAACAAAATCTAGCTGCAGTTAAATATATATTCTTTGGGATCAAACTGTTTAAATATGAAAGGACAGTCTAAGCATGACCTGCATACAATATGCTATTTCTTTTATGCAGGGGAAACCACATTGTTACCTCTATCACTGTAAATAACTTCACTCTTCAACGTCGGCCTTTGACATCACATCACCAGTAAATAGCTTCCCCAGTGAGCTGCTGTTGCATATTGGGATTATCCACTCAAGGTTCAAGGGGAAGCTGATGTATTCATTCATCCCTATAAACAGAGCAATTTCTGCATTCTCTGCAGTTAAAAAGTAGATCAATAAATCTAACTTTTTCAGGGCCTCTTTTACATTTACTTACATACTGTCTTTAATATACTGTCCACCCTTTCTAACTTTGTGCAGGGCATATCTGCGGACCTCGGATAGAAAAGTTACTTACGGACACACATAGCCAGCGAGCGGTACCTTTCGCGAACTATAATGTATGCATGACGTCATTGATCGCGTGCGCACGCATCTCATTACGAGACTTGGCTGGCTTCTGGGTCGATTATGCATGCCATGAAAATGTGGTATCGGAGCGGTATCGGTCTGGACATAGCACAGGGTTTACCCTTTTCGCTGCATTCTCTTCCCACAATTCATTTCGATGCTTACGTCATTGGCTTTCTGAACGCTCATGCTACACGTTGATACCAAATTCGATACGCGACTCTTTGGACAAAATCTTGTGAAAGAAGGTCTTTTTCACCTGCTGTTTTTCGCCTTTTTCGTTTTTTGAGCTATTCGGGATGCCGTTTATAAGGTAAGTTTTCGATATTTCGAAAATTTTGTATGTGAAAGTTAATAATTATTCTGAATACTAGATACTTTTATCGATCGTTTCATACCTTTTTTCCTGTGTGCGAGTGTTGATAAAGTTGTTGACATGGGCAATATGCATGGTTTTGCAGTCCCGATATTTTTAGCCACACAGTAGCTATCGTCGTACTTTTTTGTGCATGCACAGTGGAGCGCTCTGGCACGTGTGCGTGGGGCTCGCCTCATAAATATTCATATGATTTTCATGCGCAAGCGCACTTCGGCTGTACCGGCGCTCGGCGAAGCCATATAATGGGAATACACGATGAATGGGACAGCGGGCTGTGTGGGACAGGCCGGCGAATGGGTGAAAGAAAACAAGGTTGTAAGACATATCAGTCTTATAACAAATATTTAGACACATATCGACCCTCATCAAGAAACAAACGCACCAATGTTATGGTCTCCAATTCATGTCAAGTTTATATTTCAATTTGTTCTAGCCAAGCTTTCCTCCGTCTGCTGCGCCATTTTAAAATCTTTGTTGGCAACAACACACATGAAAATAAACAAACCGTGGTGCACCAAGAAATATTTTTAAATGACGCAGCAGACGAAAGAAAGCTCGGCAAAACTTTATAACTTTATAAAATTGAACTTTTATTTATGCATTTTAATTAACAAATAACATGATTACAAGTAGTAACATCAAGTCATCATGATTGACATGAATTATTTGCAGTAATTTAATTTTGGCTCATTCATGATCAACACAGCTAAGCAACCACATAAACAATTATTTTATCACTAATCATACAGAGAAGGTCGGCTGGATGAAAACAAACTCAGTTCCCTGGAATTTGAATGGGGACCTAGCATTTCGAGACAATGACTGTCCGCACTCTATGGAATGCGGACAAGCACTAATATACGATACAACAATATCAAACAAACGTGTACAGTGCCAATGGAAGCGTGAACAACAACAAATAAGAGTAGACACAAAGACGAGGTGGAATCTTACTAATGCAATAAATACCGTACATCATAATTATCTTTAAGATATAACTTAACGCTCTGCATTGACTTACCTCTGCTGCCATTTTAGTTTCAATCGATATTTGGCCCCAAAAGAGAAGAAGAGAGTCTTTTTCGATTTTTCCTGAGTAGTTACGATGCAGGAAAAATGTACCAATAAATATGAAGTCATACGCCATCTACCGTTAGCTGTCGGCACAGTGTCGTAATCATCGCCTCCAAATCCAGTATAATTTATATAAGTAAATTTTTTTTTTTAATACATTTCAAGAAATATCAGTTGAAAAGTTCAAAATAATTAATATTCTTTCATGTAGGATATGCAGTGATAAAAACAATATAAGTGGAAAGCAATAGTAATGCCAAATTGTTCTCCTGTAGAATATACCCAAATACTTTTCCAATGTGAAAAGAGTTTCATTTGGTGTCACAAGGAATCTGCTAACGATATTGCTTTTCAAGAAGATTATTCTTATTTCGAATGCGAAGCATTTTCCTGTAACCCGAAATAATGATGCGCTCTAACTAATTTCGGACAGAATCATCATTCAGGTTTAATCAGGCTATATGCGTGAATTACATTCCTTTCACCTGGATCTCATCATGATTCATCAGATTTTATTCGGGGCTATACCAAATAATTACCCTTCCCGCCCTTTTCACCTGACAAGCAAACGAACAACAACAAAAAGGTCCTAGCCCCTTGATCATGCCCGAAAATGATTATGTTTTTGATGGTTTAGTCCGAAAATAACACAATTCCCTTGATTATGAGACGAATATGACATTATTTGCCCGAAAACGACATGGTTTTGCCCAAATAATATATGGCATGGTTTGCCCGAATTTGAGGTGCTTTTTTTTCCTGAATATGGCCGTTTTCAAAACTCCCGGGGCTGCAGCCCCCAGCACCTTTCCCCACCCCCACATCCTACGCCTATGGATTTCATAAAAGATATTTACCATGTGGAAGGGGGGTTGTACTGAATGTCACTAAACTATTTTTTAGCAAATCGGTATTTATTTAGTACAGTTTCAAAACAAATACCGATTTGGCAAAAAATGTTAAGTGACGTAGATACAATATTCACACCCTGGTTATTATGGAATATGTTTTGGGTGGAAAATATCTTGGCTCTAAGACATATCAACCTGATCTACAATTCAGTTGATTTGGGGATATTAATCAGATGATCTCCATTCCACAAACAGACACACACACAAACATATACACAAAATACACACACATACTGTTCACACTTACAAAGGCACACAAGCCAATTTACACAAAAACACATACATGTACAAACACACGCATATATACATAAACTTACACATGCAGGCTCACAAACACATTCACACGAACACACACACACGCAAACACACACGCACACGCACACGCACACGCACACGCACACGCACACGCACACGCACACGCACACGCACACGTACACACACACACACACACACACACACACACACACACACACACACGCGCGCACACACACACACACACGCACACACACACACACACACAAACGCTCACTCTTACCTACACGCACATAATAGGTAAAAAGAATAGATTCAAACATTTCAGAGGTTTCCTCTATATTAACATGAATTTCTTTTTTTTAATTACCAGGTTTGTATAATTAGGAACACTGCTATGATAGGATTTTAAAAACAAAAATACAAGTCAATATCGTTGTATAGTTTAGGTGTCAAATATATAAGAAAAGTTATGCAGTTATGAGAACTTTTCATTCATTTTTTCAAATTTTAGGCATATTCTTACATTTTAAACAAATCTAAAAAATTGCATTATTAACTTTGGGTGAGTCACCCAATTTTGAACAAATGAATTCACACAAAATTTCAGAATTGTAAAACAAAATTAAATACACAAGACACAGGGGGTCTTTCACAATAACAAATGTATATTTATATTAAATTTTACAAACGGCCACGGACAATTAACAACCAGTATAGCATTAACCTCAAGTTATAAATACATCGACGTAACAATACAATAGATCATGAAAAGGGAAATAATCGACCTAAATAACCTCCTAGTAAAACTTTGACAATTAATTTGATTATATTTTTGAATCATAACATAAACATTATGATGTTAGTATTTCTGTACCACCACCCAAAAATAATATTCTTATTATAATGTAGAAAGGTAACATCTTTAGTATTCCATTCCATCAACAAGTTCACAAAAATATGTTTTCAGATCTGTTCATGTGGTCTGAATTACGAAGACTAATGTGTGCAGAGCGAACGAATCGCCCGGGATTCTATTGCCTACAAACGTACGTGTGAATAGCATTGGCGCTCTCGCAAATGTTTGGCCCGTACTATACTGTGTGGTGCTAAATCCGTGACCTGCAAAATCCGTACCCAGTCGCAAATGCGCATGCGCTTAGACAGTTATGGTGCGTTACGTGTCTTGCGAAAATCGTGACCATTATATTACGCCGCAATTTAATGCTAATACAAAATCGACGCATGTTTTATAAAACCTTTAGATGGCGTGCACATGGAGTTTCTTAATCAACCGTCGGGTTCTGACAACACTTTGTGCCACAAGGAGCCTCAAGGAGGCATTTTGCATGCTTTATTACGACTGGGAACGATTTTTGCAGGCTTGTTTACGAGTTTATGCGCATTTGCGACTGCGTACGGATTTCGCAGTGCGTACAGATTTAGCGTGACAACGGAACCAGGAAATAGTAGTGGATAAGTGGTGGAAATTAATTGCTTTGTTTATGAATTACACAACCCTTTGCAAAATGTTGGGTATCTATTTGATATCACAAAACGGTACCAAAACATATGATAATGTGCTGTTCTTTGCCTGGTGGTCCCCTTTAATTATGTACATAATACAATATGATGATAAATCTGTAAACATGTATACATATGTATTCTGTTATCGTCCTGTCGCAAAGAAAATAGATTTTGCAATTCACATTATTATACTTGAAGGGATCTAGTAACATTGTCAAGATCCTCGAAACTTACTTCGAAATCTAGTGGCTCTCACAGTCATACCTATTATGTTGCATTCAGTTTTCCAATACAAGCATCGAACAGCTTTTTTTCTTCTTCAAATTTCTCTTGCGTTATAAAGTTATGTATGATTGAAGTGTTTAGATTTATAATTATCTGGTATATAGATAATATAACTGTGTACAAAGTAATTGCAATGAGCTAGTGAATATCACTTTGCATTTTTTGCTCATTTCTCAATTATATGACATTCATTTACCATGAAATGTTCACACATTAATACTCAGTGGACATGTCAGATCAAAGAAATACACATTTCATTAACTTTTCATCACTTGTTTTGCACATATATCAACAAAGATACTAAATCCCTACCGCATGAGTAACGACACTCATAACTTACAAAATCAGCAATCCATGATAATTTTAACAGGTAATGATAATCGAAAAAAATTACCATTACACGTATTATTAATCCAAGTTATTAAAAAGAAGTTTATTAAGAAATTGTTTCGGGATACTTATCTAAAATGGATAACTTCTAGCATGCTTTAAGTTGTCCACATGAAATGTTATCATATTTTGAATGTAGTATATATAAGGGCCCCGTTGCAGAAAGTTTTTCAATCGCTTGTAAAGTTGCAATTAGTTGTAAGTCATATCACGTGACTAAATGCGCAAATCTGATTGGTTCAAATGTGCACATTTTCTCACTGGCAACTAATTGCACTTTTACAATCAAGTGTAACTCTTTCTGCAACGGGGCATATGTTATATAATGTAAATATTACTGTAGCGGAACGGGATTCTGGCTCTGCCTGGGTTAATGGAGAGCTACATTAGGATGGTAATTAGTAGGCAAATACTTTGGATATTTTGGGAGCCTCGCGCACGGGGGTATTTCGTTATATAATTATGGTGACGCGGGTTGCAGACGCGGGTCTTTGTTTAAAATCAGTAAGAATGCTTGGGTATTGTCTGGTTCTCGGAGATGCTGTTGGTGGGCGTGACGACTTGGGTGGATCTTGGAATGTGGGTGTTGTTGAATGATGCACGTGGGTTGTATCCAGGATTATGATTGGATGGGTCCGATTGTGGAGGTGTATGTGTGTGTGTGTGTTTGTGCGTATGTAGGCCTATACGAATGTGTTATGTGTGAGTTAATGTGTGTGTATCGTATTTTGCCACGTGCAGTATTCCCGAGAACGACTTACGAAGCATTCATACTCATTAATGAAGTTCCAAAATAAGGGAATTAAAAGGGGTGGATTAATGTCGCGCATTGCGTCAAAGTGATGAGGTTTATCGCCCATAAAGGGCGGGAGATTTGAATTATAGGCGAAAGAGTTTAAGTTGAGTTTCGTTGGAGAAGAAGCAATTTGCAGCTCCATGTTTTAGTTCTCTTCACTTCGTTAGTTTTCAGTTCGCCCAGCTCAGAAGATATAATTTGCTGTTTAATTCTTATTTCGTTAATAAAGCTACATGAACCCTTAATTCTACGCCGTTTTTACTTGTGTTTGGTGTTACTCGTACTTCTCATTTTTCTTTGGCGCGAGAGCGGGGGGTGAACCGAAGAACTGTGGCCCCCTGGGCCCCGGCGGCACGTCGACCGCCGCTGTCCCCCCCCCCCCCCCCCCCGCCTTTTCCGCGTCATTACATTCATCACAATTAGCATAATATGAAAGTTAACATAATGTAACCATGGTAACACGTTGTGTCGATAAATAGAACATGGCTTTATCTACGCATTGATTAGTAAGTACATATAAACCATCAACTGAAGAATACATTCACACAAGTAAAACTGTATGTATAACATTACTTTTTGTTTACAATAAAACTATATACCAGTTACAAACTGCATACGAGTTTTTAAAAGTATATAATGTTATTTCAAATAACATTTATTTACAGGAGTTAGACTCACATGCAATGCAACACGGTATTCCAAAACAAAGTGTAACACTGATTTGTTTGATTGTGTTATCTTTTTTTTCTTCAAACAATCCTCACACGCCACTTGTAGTGGTTATAGCTAAATAATTATAGACTCAAGTACAGTAATAGGAAACGCCCCACGCACAATTGCTTTTTATCACCGTGTGAAAGAACATTATAAAATATATGTTACTGTATATACAAATTTAGATAAAAACTGCTTTGAAATTGATTGTTTGAGCAATAACATTTTCGAGAAAAAAAGCGTATTACCAACCGCTTCTATTCAACCATATCTACGCAGCGTGCAAAATCTATCATAGCCGCACGGGAAGGGAACCGTTCGATTGTATAGCCACAGTTTCTCTACCCGGCGAAGACAGGCGAACAGGCGGTGACATTTTCAACGGATATTTCTGCATTAACGATACCAACATTCCGATTTTACCACATCTATGTGGCCCTTTTATATACTAGGTATTTCAACAGTAGTGATGAATTAGTTTTGCCAATATAGATGCTTTTGGTAACATTCCCGATGCTGAAATTTGGCTTTATGACTCCCCTTTTCTACCATATAGAGGTACATTGTAACCTTTATTACATTCACCCCTAATATAAACAAAGGGAAACGAACTGACAACAAATTAAAAACATGATTTTCAACGTGCATGAATAAAGTAAAATCAATTCTTTACAATAATTTGTATTTTGTAAATACATATATTATGTGAATTGTTTTAATTCACCCCTTATGAACAAAAGGGGACATGAAGTGAAAACAAATTAAACACATAATTTATCAACTTGTATTAATAAAGTAAAATCAATTCTTTACAATAATTTACAATACATATACCAGTATACAATTTCTGAGAAATACTAATTACTATGCCTGTAAGTAATATTGTACCATAAATTGTGTATTGTTTCAAACAATACTTAATAATGTTCAAGACTCCTAATTCGAACGTTGACAATATATACATAATATTTGAAACGGTTTTGTTTCTGCCGTATAATACTATACACAATCCGATTCCGATCCGACGACCAACAACGCATCTGAACTAACACGAGACGTGCGTATTCAACGCATGTGGTATAATTCAGATACCGAAACGATCGTCGGATGGGGTCGGATTGTGTAGGGCACGGTGGGCGAAAGCTAAACGTATATCACATAATCGACTCGACGCGGAGTCCGACTGGTTTTCAGTCGGATGGGCTCCGTGTACGTTGCATCACATATCAGATTGTGCCATTCGGAAACCAGTCTTGGGCCCCGTTGCAGAAAGAGATACAATCGATTGTAAGTTAGGATTGATCGTAAGTCAGAAAATTAGCGCGTTTCAACCAATCAGATTTGCGCATCTAGCACACGTGATCTGACTTACGATCAATCCTTACTTACAATCGATTGTATCTCTTTCTGCAACGGGGCCTTGGTGTACTCAACATTTGAATAGGCTCCGACTTATCGGACCGACTCCATGCAGGCGGAATGAAAAGCAGTCTGATGGTTCGAATCGGGTCGAGTCGGCTTTGTTGCAGTAGGCGTATAGATACACGTAACTATGCTGCGATGTGATAGTATGGCCCAATCAACGTTCGAACCAACATCCTTCTATGAGGCAGACGCTTTATACCTCTGAGCCAGTCATGCCCGATAGCAATAGTTGTTAGTGGCGGCCGTGGTGGTGGTGGTGGTGGTGGTGGAGGTGGTGATAGAAGTTGCGATTGTGGCGAGAATGCAACATTATACGGTATTGGTTGCCTACTTGGTGTTGCAGAGATGTAAATGTACCACAACGTTTACGCGACATGCCCCTGGATGAAGTGGCAGAAGCCCTTTAGAAGTGACGACGGCTGGGGTGACGAAAGCCTTTATAATATGTTTGTATAATTAATCAATGTGCCGTTGAGAGTCATTGATGTACATAAACTATCATCACTGAAAATGGACACGCAAATGTGGTATTAATAATTTAAATTAGCCTAGCACATCGTCCGCAATTACAGAAATAAAACCTCTTAACGTCTATCCTCTGTTTTCGTATCAGACAATAATTATACTGTATTTTTCGTCCATGACCACAAAGAACAGAAGTCTCAACGTTCCATCAGGAAGTCGATTACTCGATCTGTTCCTGTTTTGTGGCGAAACGAAATCTTAGTTCAGTTAAGTCCCTTTGAGGTGAGGCATAATTAATATGCTCCTCCCTCAAATGAATCGGGGGTAAACATTGCCCATCCATGTTGTAGAACATGATCACATCATCCCTGTCCCCAGTTTTAATATTATTTTATGAAGCATCGACTCAACGCTGACTTCTAAATGTACACTCCAGGCTGGTCTCGCTCCTGTGAAGCTCTGGCCAGGCGTAGAAGAGCCGGTTATTCTGTAAGAAGAAAACAAATATACATCGATATCAGAACGCTATTACACAACTTACAAATGATTCAAGTTGCATTTCACCCTAGAAATAATGTAATGTTTGCTTATAAGGAAGAATTTAAACGAAAGGATTCAAGAACGAAAGCCTGAGCAAAAATGGTATGGAGCAACTTTTAGTGGGCCCCACTAAGGCCCCGGGCCTTAACTTCCAGTTTTGGTAGCTATACAGTACAGGGGGTTTAATAAAACTCTTGGCACTATTGATTGTGAATAATTCTAAAGTGTGGCATGGATTCTATCCATATTGAAGCAGACACTAGCTGAAAAATAAACAACTTTATTGGGTGTGGTCTTTTACATCATTCTCAACTTCACACATTTAATCGAGATTTTCAAACTTAGATTTAATAAACGACTGTACAACATTAAAAAGATATCGCAAGTCTCGGGGGCTGCAGCTTTCCTAGCCGCCCCGCCTTGTACGTTTTTTATTTAATTTATCATACCAATAACTTTATGCACCAGCACCCCCTTTTATTGTTTGTCCTGGAGAGAATTAATTATGCGCCTCAAATAGTTATACTAGATAGACGGCGCAATACAAGTGCTGGACAAGTATAGGTAAGTAAGAACGTGTATGCCACTTAGGAATAGATGGATACCACTGCGACCTTCGTGGTCTCACAAGAGTCGTCCGGGTCTTACCTATCTGTTGCCGCTCTTGCATTTGGCGCACTCGCACGACAAGATGTAGCGGTAGGTGGCGTAGATACGCTCGTTGCCCTGACACTGGAGCAGCACGGCCTTCATGATCGAGACCTGGTCCTGGCAACTCTGGCACCGATAGCGGAATGGGTGCCGCAGGTGACTCTTGAAGCTGACCACGGGGTCAGCGCTGGTGGCGCCCTCGCATTGACCGGCACATCGAGACATCAGGACAATCTAAAGAGAGATGAAAAACAAAGAAAGATAGATACAAAGATAAGTTACAGTGCAGATAACAAGATAGTATTACTCTAGCATCGATAGCGGAACGGGTATCGCAGGTGGCTCTTGAAGCTGACCGGAGGGTCATCGCTGGTGGCGCCCTCGCATTGTGACCGGCACATCGAGACATCGGGACAATCTGAAGAAGGGAAGTGGGATGAAGCAATTTTTCACTTAACGTTGGCTGATCAATTCTGGGGAGAACATTATGTATAAATTAAGGCAAAAATCGTCAGTTTGATGCATGTATCAGTAAAAGTACATTCACCATGTTGGGCCGCGGGATATGGACCAAAACCAATAAAACTAAATTAAAAAACCAACCATTTACTAATCGAAATAATGGTAAAAAAGCATTCATACAGTACATAAGATTAGTACCATCTAAAATAATGACGTGTTTTATATCACGACTTTGGATTTTGGAACACCATGCAGGGACGACTTTGTCCTAAATACTTGAGACTGTTTCTCATCAGACCAAATTACCATAGTCACAGTTTAGCTTTCGGTCGGTCAATGACGAAAACTATAACAAAAAATAGAATTTATATATGATGTCCGGTAATCGGACAAAAACAGTTGTCCTTCAGCAAATACACTTCGCTCTCATTTTGATGATCCGTTTCTCCTTTAAAGGGGACCACCAGGCAAAGAACAACACATAATTATATTATTATATTAACAGATCCCCACTCCTGACGACGGATAGTCAACCTATTCGAAACGTCGAGCCCTCTCCTACCATCCACCCTCTCCTCGCAAACCAACAGTCCTTTCTAGGACTACCAACAGTCCTTTCTAGGACTACCAACTGTCCTTTTTAGGACACTCCTAGAAAGAATACCAACAGTCCTTTTCAGGACTATCCCAACAGTCCTTTCTAGGACTACCAACAGTTCTCTTTAGAACTACCAACAGTCCTTTCTAGGACTACCAATAGTTCTTTTTAGAACTCTCCTAGAAAGAATACCAACAGTTTTTTTCAGGACTACACCAACAGTCCTTTCTAGGACTAACAACAGTCCTTTCTAGGACTACCATAGTCCTTTTCAGGACTCACCAATCCACCCATCTCACATGGTGCAACCGCAAACCTCACGTATTACATAATTATATGTTTTGGTACCGTTTTGTGATATCAAATAGATACCCAACATTTCACAAAGGGTTTTGTAATTCATAAACAAAGCAATTAATTACCACCACTTACGGAACCACTATTATTTCCTGGTTCCGTACGGGCCAAACATTTGCGAGTGCGCCAATGCTATTCACGCGTACGTTTGGAGACAATAGAATCCCGGACGATTCGTTCGCTCTGGACAAAGTAGTCTCGTACCCGTGAACGCGTGCTTTAGAATGATGCGTTTTCCAATTATATTTTTTTTCTTCCTGGAAACATATTTTTGTGAACTTGTTGATGGAATGGACTACTAAAGATGTTACCTTTCATTTATAAGAATGTTATTTTGGGTTGATGGTACCCTTTAAGGTGTATGAATGGGAGCCCGACAGTATATGGCTGTCCCATTGCTGGTAAGCTACCAAGGGAGTGAAGAAACTACACATTATTTTACATTGAATGTGTCATACCTGTGTTATCCGATGACCGGGGTTACTATCAGACACAGCTTGTATGCCTCAGTCTGTTTCTTGTCTGATCGGCCAGACGTATGCTCTTTCATCTCTGGTTGTGTTTTCCTCTTACTAATAATATAAGTATGAAACCAGCTTTATGTTTGAAAATGTCTCTTTGTTAGTGAGAAATTAATGATTCAATATGAACAAACCCCGGGGATTAATCGAAATATTTACAAACCTATGGCATGACTTAGAAAATAGCACATTGCATTTTTTTAATACTCAGCCGCGTATGACATTCATCATGGAAAGTTCACACATCAACCAGTGAACATATCAGATTAGTCTCAGGAGTCAGAGAAATACACATATTTTTATTGACCTTTGGTCACTTTTTGCATATTCAAACAGTTAAACAGTTACTAGATTCCCTTAAGACGTTCAGTTGTTCACTCAGATAACCTCATCGGATCCACTCAAAACATGAGAAAGTTATTGAGTTATTTCACATAATAATATGTACACATAAAAGTGGGTGGTTCAGATAACCATATGGAGAAGATAGCTCTTATATTTTGTTTGTTATTGAGCCCGGGTGAACATGAATTTCTCAAGTTAAAGGGTCAAAAAGTCACCCTGCGTGGGGGGTGCTTGTCCAAATTATATTATCAGCGCCAAATTTCAGAGATATATTAGTTTGTCAACAAGGATATCACCAACGAATGTTATTGTAAACGTGGTACAATGTATATATTCAATTCCGAATATGGCACGTGTGACCGAAGACAAATAAATATAATATTAATTATTATGTTGTACTATTGTCATTATCATTATCATTTGTATGAAATTAAATGAATGAAACCACTCTTTTCAATTATTTAATTTAATAAAAAGAAACAATCGAATAATCCGCAATCATACGAAGAGAATTATACACCAAAAAATAAAAGTTAAACATTTAAAAAAGTCATGGCCGGGTCCCGTTGTAGAAAGAGATACAATCGATTGCAAGTTGCAATTGATTGTTAGTCAGAAACTTTAATGCGTTTTCAACCAATCAGATTCGCGCATTTAGAACACATGATCTGACTTACAATTAAATGTTAGTTACAATCGATCGTATCTCTCTCGGCAACGGGGCCATGGAGTAAGAAACATATTAAATAATGCAAATAATGGTTTAAATATATAATTATATTGGGGTATAATGAATGACACTGTAAAATAACGTCCCCGGACGCTAACAAAAATCTGAACATTAAAAGCTGTTCGATTTTTTAGTGGGATGAAATTCTACTCCTATAGTCATTACAGTTATATTGACACCCCTTGACACCAAACGGGTCATCGTCGTCGACACAAGTTTTCAGAGGTTACAGTCTGGTAATGAAGACTGACGTATACTATACTTATTGTGGACAAATTATGATTTAAAAAATACGGAAACACCCTACCAATTCAATGCAAACAAACATTTGAGACACTTAACAGAGTATCCCCCAAGGTTTGGTAACTACGCTGGGCTGAACAGCAAAATAGTATGTATATTTAGATGTTAACCTTTATTCCGATTTTTTAATTCAATTTTAAGAGGTAGGGATAAACTTTACGAAGAACGCAGTAACATCCCAGCTAGCCACCTGACGTCGGGCCGATGTCGGAAGTTGGTTGGCGGATGTCGGCATATCGTTGGCTCGAGGTTAAAATGTCCGCCAGCCCAACATCGTCACGACGTCATTTTTGTGATATATTGGCATAACGTCAATTTCCGACAATGGCCCAACATCATCTCATGACATGATGTTGGGCCATTGTCGGAAAATGACGTTATGCCAATATATCACAAAAATGACGTCGTGACGATGTTGGGCTGGCGGACATTTTAACCTCGAGCCAACGGCGATATGCCGACATCCGGCAACCAACTTCCGACATCGGCCCGACGTCAGGTGGCTAGCTGGGATAGTTGTGAGATATTAACATTGTGTTAGTATTTACTTCCTCACTGGTTTATCTCAATTGTAAAATCCTCATTTAATGTTTATGCATATTATCATGTTATATAGGAGATAGGTCTTTGTTATGATGCAGTCGCATGAACGAAAAAGTGCCCCACATACACTCACTGTTACCACCCCCCCCCCCCCCCCCCCCCTTTCGGGCTAAGGCCTAAAGGCTATAAAGTATACAGTATAACACTGCGCGTACAGTCATAATATTTCGTTTAAGCCCTGGTCACAACCCACCGTGCGTGTTTTTAGTCCGTACGGTTTTTGGGGAGGCCACGGCCGCCACGTTTTTCTGAAAACGTAGGGAGGGAGTACCGGCAACGCACGTCACACGCACGGTGTAAGTACGGGGCCCGCACGCCACGCCTGGCCGTGAGCGGTTGCGTGCATCGTACGTTGCGCACGTGGTAAGTGCGTTGTACGTGCTTACAACGTGCTTACAACGTACGGTCTCCGTGCGGTTGCCACGTTATCGTACGGAGGCCGTACTTACACGTGCTGCTCACGTACGGTGTCCTTACTCACTAAGTGCGTGCAAGTGCGAACAACCTTTTCTGCTCATATTATAGTGCAAAAATCAGTGCGCACAACGTGCGTTGTAAGTGCGGAGCACGTGCTTACTCGGTACGGTCCACGTGAGTTCTGCGTGCTCATTGGACAGTTGAACTGGGGGAGTGCCGAGTAAGCACGGACCACGCACTTATCACGTGCGCAGCACGCACGTGCGCTCATTGGCTGTAGAACGCAGCGAAAACGCAGCGAACGCAGCGAAAGTTCCTCGTGCACTAAAAGTGCTACGTCGTGTCTGCGTGCTCCCAAATCCGTACTGAGTCGGTACTGAGTCGGTACTCACCACGTACGGATACCCATATTTTGCCCACGTTTTTGCAAGTAGACAGCACGCACGGGGCACGCACTTGCAAGTACGGCGGGTTGTGACCACCGCTTTACTTTGTTACCCTAATAGTAATTGGAGAGTCAAGAGTTTTGTTTACACAGCATTCAAGGTTTTGTAACATCATACTGTCTTCTTCCTGCATTATCTCATCATGAATTATTAGTGTATTAATATCCATATATATATATATACCATTAATATTTACTCAGGCAGTATGGAAGAACAACTTTAACAAAAACCAACAACAATTGAAAGTACACATATCGGCGTGAGACAAGACAGCACCCTAGCCACCATGTACGGTAGCTATATAGATACACTGTCTTGGTGGATAATAAGTGAGCATAATGATATTGTCATACAGTATACCAGATGAGTTAAACATACCCCTAACCGGGTTGCTCCCCCCAAAGGCTCAAAGGTAGAATATGATGTAAAAATAAATGGCGGCATCCCTTTTTTCTCACGAATTTGCCGACGGTGGCTCCATTACCCAGGGCACACACGCTCCCCAGGTGTCTTCCAAGAACGGGTGGGAGCAGAAGATGTGGGAGATGGTAGGATTGGGGCGAGGAGGCATCTGAATAAAGAAACTGTAACCAAGGAGGCTATAATAGGCGTAGGAGGCGGGGGCTGGGGGCTACATGCAGCCCCCCCCCCCCCCCCCCCCCCCTCTGCTGGAGTTTTGAAAACGACCATATTCGGGCAAACTCATATCGTATTCGGGCAAAAAACATGTCATATTCGGGCAAACCATGTCATATTCGGGCAACATCATTATCCTATTCTGGCAAACTTATATCATTATTCGGACGAGAGCATGTTATATTCGGAAAAAAGAATGTCATATTCGGGCAAAGTTATAAAAAGTATAATCATTTTCTGGCGGTGAAATCGTGCTAACCTCCCCCCCCCCCCCCCCCCCCCCCACCCCCCCCCCCCCCTTCTTTTTGTGTTGCTTGTCAGGTGAAATTGGGGAAGATGGTAGTCGGGCAAAAGACCTCAGCCCCCTGAAACAAAACAAAAACGTTCCCCATCGCCCATGGAAGAAGGGATCGTATATATATATATATATATTAGAACCTCCCCGGTTTTCTTTTAATTTATATCAACCACCGACACAATGCATCCAGCAGCGCGTGGAAGCTGGAGCAGCGGGGAGAGTGAAACATATACGCCGCTACGCCCCCGGGACCCAGTGTCTGACGCTCCGCTCAACGCTTGAAGGCCTCTTGTTAGTCACTGAGATAGTTTGAGGTGTTTTCTTCCTAAAGTACAGTAGTGGTTAAAGTATATGGCGGTTTGTGTATTTAACCATAGTCCTACCTAAGTAATAAGTGATAAGTAATCTATTGCCTTCTTGATTTGATAGACAACATATTATTTACAAACAAATCTAAGATTGCAAATATTGAATAACAGTTTAGAATGATATTATAACTTTTTGCTAAAATATATATTTAGACGAATGCAGATCCTTGCAGCCCTATATCATTTTGGGTATAACCTATAATCAAAATGAATGTTTGTATGCTATTTGTATGCAGTAAAAACCAATATAAGCCTTCAAGATAGAACTTTCTATATATTATTAAAGGGATCTAGTAACTTTGTTGACATGTGCAAAAAGTGATGAATGGTTGATGCAATATATATTGTTGTTATCTCATATGTCCACAGGGTATAGTGTGAAAATTTCAAGTCAAATGGACATTGCATGGCCAAGTAATGAGCGAAAATGCAAAGTGATATTCAATAACTCACTGCACTCACTTTGTACACAGAAGAAAAACTCGCCCGGAGTTTTTCTTATCTGAATACTTCGATCGTACATATCTTTATAACGAAAGGGAAATTTGAAAAACCGAAACCTGTCCCGTGATTTTATTGTTAATACGAATACAACAAGGTATGAGGGAACCGCTAGAATGAAAAATTTATTTTGAGGATTTGGACAATGTTACTAAGTCCCTTTAAATAGTTTGGTCCTTTCTCTCTCATAATGTCTAACTTTCCTTTAATCTTCTCCGGGATCTTCTCTCTCTTTCCACACCCCAATAAACATGAAATCACGCGATATTAATATAATGTCTAACAAACACTGAAGCCTATACAAGCAGGCAATTTCAGATTGTATTTCCAACTTGTGTGTCTGTGAGTTTTCCGTCTAATCGTGTTGATCTAAACATATTTAAGGATTGTGTACTTACTTGGGAATTTGTTCAGTTCTCGAAAAAAATATCTCATAAGCTTGTATTACATACTATGTTAGTTTTAATTCCATGCATGTGAAAGAACCTGTATTTGTATCATGTATAATTTGGTTTTATAATAAGCACAATTTGCCTCCAATTATCCGTATAATTATTGTCCTCTCTATATAATTTAATTTCAAAATATGGTGATTTTTTGACGTTGGCCTAGCTAAATGCCGATTAAGCACATTCTGGGTATATAATTGTTCACTGGGAGATCATTTAAAGAAAGTTCTGTGGTTCAGAAAGATAAGTATTTTATATGATTCACAATAAATAATGCCTCGGGTCCTTTGCTATGCGCCTTGCGAAATACGCAGTTAATTAACCATCCACGTTTTGAGCGCGAATCGTGAAGGAATGTCATTGGGTCATGAGAAAATTCAATTTCCTTCCGAGTTATTCTAATTCAATTTGCGGTAACTATTATGAACATAACTAAATGTGTGTTTATTTAATGCGGTTAAAATAATATTGACTCCTATCACCAATGAATGTGATTAAAATATTACCGACATGTAACATTAATCTTACTATCATGCATTACAAGTAATATACAAATGACAAACTATAGCTTTATTAATCGTTTATTCCAGAAATGTGCCGACAGTGTTATATACACGTTTCGAAACTTTTATCCCCGAATGGTATAATGACAAACTATATAGCTTTATTATTTTAAGTGCAGAAAAAAAAAACAATTTTTATCTTGCGAAATGCATCGCTGAACACATTATGATACAAGTGAAATTCTTCATAATGCCGCAAATTATTAAGTTGTCAGCGTTACGCTCGGGTACATTCCTGACGCTGGCCAACGTACACAAACCACAGTAATTTTTAATAACGAAGTAAAAGGCAAATAACTAACGGATAGTGAACCACGCTCATTAAAAACGTCAAATTTATAAGATTGTTTTATCATATGGGATTTAAACAAACAAAACCACTCACAGAGAACTTAAAAGGATCTAGTAACAATGTT